>JAQFYE010004114.1:0-13981 GCA_034694305.1 Protaphorura glebata
AGAAGCGATACTTCTTAAACCAATTGGTAAGGAGGCAAACCACCTTCCTAGAATGAGTAAAAGAAAATCAAGGAATAACAAAATAATGAATGATATTGTCGTAGTGTGAATCGAAGCGATACCTCTTAAATCCTTTTAGCGAACCGTTTACTTCTAATATTACGTGGAAACAAATAATCTAGTTATTCTATTCAGCTGCTTCCAATATTTTATACCTGTTCTATTTAGATACTTCCAAACTTAGGCTAATATATAAATATTCAACGCAGTTGCTTCCAAGATTTTTATTACGTATAGCGTATCTGTATGGATGTTTCCGAAATTCCTATAATAAATACCTAACTGTTCTCGTTGGATGTTGATCATTATGTCAAACTTCCTATGATATATACCCATTCCATATAGGCGCTTTCAATATTGTTCTATCTGACCGTTCTATATAGACGTTCCAAAAATGCTATAATGGAATCGACAGACAATGCGCGTCATACACAAAATTGCACGGCTTTCTTTTAGTTTTCAACTATTTTATTTTCTACGTCCTAAACATTACCTTATAGTTACAGCATTCTAGCAGCGTGTGTATTTGGCCCGATGAATGTGGTTCCGCGTAATGTGAATCTATTTTTACTAGTATTAAACTGTCTGGATGTTGACAACAGTCCAAACTACTGTCCTTGACCATAATAAAAGAAAGTAAGTACCGTGATTTTGGACTTATTAAAAGAAATACTAGCTGTTGAATATCGGTATTCGTGTTCAATTCAATAATTGTTAAAATTCAGAGTTGTTGAAAACGTAACTTATTTAGTAGGTAAAGTGTACTGTGTCCTGTACTTTGGAAGTGTGTATGTGGAGTCCGACAGCTCAATTTTACTCGATATTGTTGGTGCAAGTTTAGTATATATGTACTAATGTCTGTGTGAGAAAGAAATGACGGCACTTGAGGTCAAGAGGTCGTACGGGTGATACAAACATAGATACATGACCAACGGGTCATGTATCTATGTTTGTATTATTGTTATTATTGTTTTCTATTAGAGTGTTTTGTATGTGATTTTAATCTCCCCATATGTTTTGGATGAGAGTTGGGTTTGTGTGAAGGAGAAAGGAGGCATAAAGACCCGTCCTTTCCCTATGTGAAACTCTACTGTGATTGGAGGGGTGAGGGAACGGATGCGATGTACGCGTGCAGTCCTGACTCTTGTGAGTAGCGTTGTTTTGGAGGGCTTGGCGTTGCTGCATTGCAGAACAGAATTCACTCACCCACTCCAAGTCATTCCCTTTCTTAATTCCGAGTGCAGAAGTCGGACATTTTGTACGTAGAAGAAAGCTCGGATCATATTTTAGGTGAATTTATTATTTTGGTTTGATTGAATTTTGAATTAATAAAAATACAGTTTGTCAAAGTAAACGTGGACTATTTCCAGAAATGCCCTACTAATCATTGTTTAGAGAAAGTAGACGTGCAGGTTTAGTCACGGACAACACAGAAAAGTACGTTTAATTATTCAGTCACACAGTATTTTTCAGTTCACAACACTCCGACACATTTTTTGTGAATAATTATTTCGACGGGTAGTTACATTATTCTAAATTGGGGTAAATAGGATTTATCTTCCGATAATCGACTTTGGACATCGTAGGTAGCGAAGTTCAGCTCAATTTATCACTAGCGCTGGTAAAATATTTGTGAGCTGGACGTCGACTCATGTTTCATCATTGTGCCATGTGATTGGAATCAGGAAATCAGTTCGTCCGGTTTTTGTTTTTAGAATAATTGTTTTTAGAAGTTAGCATGAAATATTTCCAGTAATAAATTAAAACCAATTGTATAGAATATATTTCTGATGAGTTCCAAACTGTGTATTTACTAATATTTTACGACTCAAAAACTCCAATTCGGCGTTTCACCACGTTTCACGGGAAGATTCGGAACTATTTGTGTCAAGTCCCTACCGACTATTAAGAAAGAACGGACGCCAGGAGATCTTGAGAATTTGGTTTACAAGATTCCGTAAAAAGTCCAGAAAGAACACCAACTTGTTAAAAATCCCGATGGAGTCTCTAGATTCATGCCAAAATTAACACTTCACCGGTTGGAACGATCCAAAATTAACACTTCACCGGTAGAAAATTGTACTCAATGTTTGATTGTATATCATGCTACTATAATTTAAGTTTGAAGAAGTAGATTCAATGTGAACCATTGTCGCTCAATAAATCCGTGAACTATTTTAGATAACATTTCAAACTGGATAAGACACAATTACTGATTTATCACAATGACATCCATTTTTAAAATTGCGAACTCACATAGGCTTGATGAACCGACAATATCAGATAAATTGACTTCGTATTATATATGGATCCTATTCCATCGGCGCTATTAGGCGTGCTGCCATGTATATTGCACAAATAGACATGTGCGTTCTGGTGTCATAAAATCGTAACATTTGTTTTGTAAAATATTAACAATTAAAATAGAATGAGTGCTATGGTTTTATCGTTGATCTGATGTTGAAATTTTGGATATAACCTCTTATCCGCAATAAAATCGGTGGCAATTTTGACGTGGATATTCTGAAGAGATTTAAGATATTTATCATGGGTGCCGTTTCTCCTCGCTTTGGCTTTCCACTTCCTTATAAGTTGCTCCGAGAGAGTGACTAGTTGCCCTAACATTCTAAATACGAAAACCCCAATGACACTTGTGCTGACAGACATGCCGCATATGTACGAATATACAATGAAGTTGATGGAACCATACAATTTGAGAATACAGTAATTCGATATCACAGGCTGGCTAAAGCAAAATAGGAATGCCATGGGGATGGCAACAGTGGAAACGGTGGACTGGTTATAATACTGACTCAGCATTCGAAGAATGTTGAAGATTTTCGTATTTATGCGATTGTTCTCCGAATCTTGAAGCAAGTGTTTGAGCCAGAAGACACTGCTCTCACAGAAAGAAATGGACCAAAATATAATCAGTGAGTAATAGCTAAAGATGAGTTGAATGACAATCACCTCTCCAGAAATGAATAAAATATATATCCAGACAGACAAGTGCCACGGGAATTCGACCATAAGACGAGAAAGATACGGGTACACCTGAATGAATACTGGCAGTGCACAGCATAAACACAGTTTCCCCATTTTGTAAGACATGTCGCCTGCAAACGCAGTCAAGGAAAAAGTCTTCTCCAATTCCTCCATTTCGTTTCCAGAGAGCAGTTGACCTGCGAAACAGTGGGTATATTAAAGGATCGAAATAATTATATGTAATTATATGGTCATACCTTGCAGTCTTGTGTCAATGTTCATAATATTGTTGAGGATGATGGCCGTGTCAGTTGGGTTTAGCATGACTCCGATCGCAGCTCCACAAGCAGATGTGAGTTGAACAAAAATGAATGATTCGATGATAATTTGGTCCGACAGAATTTTATTGTGGTAGACAGTAACCAAAATATGAATGAAGAGCGAGCAATAGAGCAGAACGAACGTAGACGTCAATATCCAATTAGCAACCTGTTTAATCCGCGATTGTGTAGAAGAAAATTTGAAACTTCCGTCGAATGGAATTGCATCTAGGGCAAAGACTCCAAGCGAACAATAAGCTGCAAATTTCGAATAAAGAACGTTGTACTTCCTTTCCGTGAGCATTCTGACTGATTACTAATCATGAAGTCCCGGGGCCGACAAATAAGCGCCTTGCAAGACGTGGAAAGTTTCTGAGCTTAAATTATTTAAGTGTATGTCTGTGTCAACTATTTCTCTCAAGATTCTTGTCAGAGCGAAAGATCCTTATTTATTCATTTGTTTAATTCTTTATTCAATACTCGTACATCGCAACTCTAATCTATATTAGAACTTGTTCTTTTTAACTGTTTGAATTTGAAACACATATGCAATTATATTACTTAAGATCTAATCACCCCCAGGAAACACGAACGTGTCAATCGATCTCGAGTCGGCTTCAAAAAATAAGCTGGTGTCCGGGCGTCTAGCGTCTCATCCTGTCCGGAGACCGGAAATATTAATTTTAACTGAATTGATAATTTGATGATCGTTTGATAATTTACATCGAATACTTTCCTTGCATCGATTCTGTCTGAAAAGACTAAATTTTGTACCTTCGCCGCAGTATATTATCTCTGCATTGGTGGAATCCACCATTACTATGATTTATTAAATTGGTGACGAGGAGTCCATCAAAACTTCTGGCATTTGTCCAGATCAACTGATATAACTTGCATTTCCGTAGCAGGATTAAGAAATGTTTTGCTATTGCCACGTTCATTCCGTCGGAATATTTTTGTAATTGATGTCAGGATTTTTGTACTTTAGGAAAGAGAATCAAATTAATTATTTGTGCTAAAGAATCCGATATTGGCCGCATATCTGCTTGTTACGATGGAGTCCTTGCTGGTTGAAACCGACGATGTGGAAAACACTGCCATTTGATGAATAGCCAATCCCAAAACTATGCAAGACGCTGCAACTCAATTATGTACATCCTTGTGAATTCAATTGAGTCGGAAATTTGTCCGGAATTAGAGTCTCAAAAAGTTTGATCGATGATTAAATTAGTGAATGTTAAAAAATACAGGTACAGGCTTTGCTTTAATTCCGGTTATGAAAATTAATTACTGAATTTAAATTAATAGTGGAAATAAAATCGAATAATGTTCCAGAAAATCAAGAACTGATAGAATTTTAGAAGATTATGAAATTGATAGCCAAAAGCCTGTTTCAATCAGTCCAAAGTTTTTGGGACACAGAATGTGGTTCCGCAGCCATTTTCATATTCATGACAGCAGTGTTGGTCTTTAGTGCAGGGATTCCTCTCTGGGTAGTTTGAAAGTCCGCAATGTCCCCAGCACGCACGTTTGACACGAGCTCCAAACCCTGATGACTTTTTTGGAGGTGGACATTCTTGATCATAACCTTTCAAAATATGAAAAATAACATTATTTGGGTATCCAACCCATTATTTGCGTATGAATATCAAAGTGCGACAAATTAGACCACTATTCTGCAAAAATTATTTTACCATGAATTCCGTCAAGAACAAACACTGCTAGAATCACGAACATGGCTCTAAGTAGAATCGAGAACTTCATTTCGAACGAGTTGCTCGTTGAGACTGAAGTCGATAAAAGTGTGTTAGCGTATTTATAGCCTGAGATCACTTTGTCTACATTGAGAAATCATTGAAAGCCAGGGATGAAAAAAATAAACCTGAATATGCTATTTTTTTATCACTTGTCATTAATGTCTGTCTAAATTTAATAGAGCCTTCTGACGTCACCGACAAATCGACACTCATAAGGTTGTCATGCGAATTTGCAGAGAAATAGGGAAAAGGGTGTTCCCTATCGTAACTTTTGTTTACTAATCGGCACTCGATGGGTGGGATTCAAATATTTTGCAACACCCGAGGTCAATGAACCGAAATGTCACTACCAACAACATGTTATTTTTGTGACGTCAGAAGGTTCTATTAAATTTAGACAGACATTTGGGTTAATTATACTTGTAAACATTTGCTATTTTAATTTTGCTGGTGTGGAAATATCAAATGTAAACTAAACTTGAGGCAAAAACCTTGGAAAACGCATTATCCAAATTCTGGGAAATAGGTATAATTTAATTTCAGAGGCGGACTTTCTACATGTGTACTTGTGATCTGACGTGAATATTAATACCATGATTGTTCTCACACATACATTGAATCGGAAGTTTCCGGTATGTCATTACACATAATCAATTTAGAGCTAAATATCTTCCTGAAAGTAAAATGATACTCATTTCCCGCTACTTGTGACAGAAATTAGGTAGTCAAGTTGAGTAGCTCAGACGTTAAGACAAATTCGACGTATCGTTATTAAGGCATTTTAATAGGCAAGTGCTTTAATAAATTTGGAATCCTTCATCGCTAATTCGTTATAGAGGAACAGATACCTTGGTCTATGCTAATTCGTCAATGTCGCTGGTTCTTTAACAAGGGAGAGTCATCACATGCCTACCAACCAGGACCTAGACCCGACGGCACCCCATTTTCTTGATGCATTAGCACCCCTGAGTGGTTTTTCGTCTCGTCCGTACATATGAAATACTACTTTTTTGGCCTATCTTCGAAAATTTTATTTAAAAAATCCTGGGGTCTCCCCTTTGAAAAAAATTAAATCGTGTATTAAAATGAATACAGTTTCCGGCGTCTTCATTTCACGTGAATGTTGACAGGTGCCCATTAGATGCATTACAAAGGTTTTTGAAAAAATTCCTAATCATTTTCTTCATCCGGATTTTGTTTGCGTAAGTTCTTTGGTGTATCCAATCAAAGTCTTAACAAAAAAAATTGTTTAGAATTTGTTCAAGATTTTCTGCAATGCATCCTTTATTTGGACATCTCAAGATTGACGTGAAATGAAAAACGCTGGAAACAGCATGTATTTTATAACACACCAATTTTTTTTTGAAAGTTACAGGAAATTTCTCAGGATTTTTGTTCAACCCAAGGTGAGGCTTTGCATTTCGTCTTGCAGGAAGCGGTTACAATCATATAATGCTCATCATGGATACGTACAACAACGTGATATATTCAAGATTTGTAACTTATTGCTTAACATTTAACTAACTCTAGGCTTTTTCCTTGCACCTAATTACTCAGCCTAGATAATTTTATAATTAAACGAACAGAAAAGATTAAACAGAACGACAACTCCAGACGATTCTCAAACGATGATCACTCAGTGACCGCAATTCAACTGACTCTCCAGCTCAAGGTATTCCTAATGCAACTGCCACTACTAGAATACTACTAATTAGCTATACTCTTATATATTATTCCCAGAATATTCTTGGAGATACCGTTCATACAGTATTATAGCGTAAGCGAATTAGATGCTAGTTTTTGACAAGGTGATTTTGAGATTTCTTGGCAGGAATATTCGAAATTTCGAGAAATCATTCTAACGTAAAGGAGAGATTCCACAGCTTGGCCGAAAATAGGCGGCAATCTTTGCGGAGAGCAACGACTGCAAAGTTTGCCGAGCAGAGATGGCGCTGTGCTCAAATGCAATTGCTATTCCACAGATAGCAAAGATTGCTGCCCAAATTAAAATTTAATTTGGTCGTCATGACTTTTTTCACGAAAAATGTCAATTCAATTGGGACCAATATATTCAGATTTGAATGTTTTGCGCAATCCCGGCAAAGTGCGCAAAAGAACCGGATTTCGATTCTTGGATTGCGCAGCGCAATCTTTGCCGAGATCGACGGTCAATCTTTGCTCCCATCAACATTTGCTTTGCGATTGCGATTCCACTGGCTAGCAAACTCAGCAATATTTGCAGAGTGGTTTGAGAGTAATGATAGCATGTGGAATCAGCCCTTAACGCATAGAGTCGGTCGCATCCATCATTAACGACTGATTACGTAATGTCTATCTTGAATGGAGTCACGAAAGGAGAGGAGTAGCGTGAGAGTGTTGGACGATATGATTTGAAAAGTAACAAGAGGATTTTCCTTGATGAAATAAAATAATTTAGAAACTCCTACTTGAATTGCCTTGATTGAATTCCATTCCCTTTCCAAAGCCGGGTCCTCTTCTCAACCTTATTTTCAAAAAACTTTTCGACAGCAAATGTACACGTGAGACACGAGAAAAACATCTACGGCCGTTAAATATGCCAACAAAATGGCTATAAGTCCAGTGGTCAGTATCACGTGCCCCCTGTAACGCGCCAGTCAGCTTTCATTGCATTTCCTTCCTTGAGTCCTTGCGTTTGACATCATTCCGTTTCTATCATATGCATATGTATTTGTGTTAAAGAATGGGAGCTAGACACCATAGTTAACTAACGAATATTTCGTTTTAGAATTATCTTCCGAATGTAATGCCTTATACGATCCATGCATTTGGTAAAAAGAACGGCGCAGTCGTACGTCAAAAATTAAGCCGACGGAGTTGATCGCGTATTTGATATGTTATTTCTCTTGACATCCGGATCAATTTTTGCGAAGGATCTACATCCAATAGTCGTACCCTTTGACCGCGAGAAGTAAACGAACTTGGTGAGGTTGTGGGAATTGACGAGGCAATCATTTGATTTGAGTGGCTCCCTAGTTCAATGGCTAGAATATGTACACCAAAATGTGGCCAAATTTTCAATCCACCAATGCAATGGCCAAATTTTTGCCACAGGTAATATGCGGTGCTACCTTCGAAGAAATATAGACTTTTGGGCAAGACCGACGCAACGTGTGCAACCTGCAAAATCAATTATGATACAACCGACATGCAACTAATATCCGAATTACAATTCGTCGAATATTGAAACAAAATATTTATTGTACGGGCGGTGGAAACTTAATTTGCCGAGAAACTACCATTAAGCATATTTACATCGAAATCTGAAATAATGTGGTTGACTTACATGGAAGAAATCAAACGCCCGTTCATGACTTTCAAGTACACAAATAGTACAAGATAATGAAAGGTAGTGAGTGCAACAGCACTGACATGAAGAATCACATCCTTCAGCCCGAGAATTGTCAACAAGACGTACTGGTCAGATCCTATGGTTGGATGAAACATTCATACTTTCATGATCGAATAATGCTGTGAAGACAAAGTTCAGCCCAATCAAACAACTCGTCCGGAATATCACATCTATGAGTTTCAACATGTAGGAAAAAGTAAAGAATTGTTCATCTGAAAGTGGTTTTAGTAGGCGAAAAATGGTCACAAATACAGTGAATCCAAACAGCGGGGCCGGCTCAATACTCCGTTATAGTATATCAATGTCATATGCTATTACCTGAAATATCATCCATTAATCTTAGAGGCTGGTTCAAAAAGTTGGCGTATTCGAGACTACGTTGATGAGCAGCAACAGAATAAGCTAACATTAATACGTTAGCACCAATAAAATATACGTAAACCACTTTATTCATGAGACGAGATTCATCGGATTGCCAAGCATATATGAAATATCAAATTAAACTCAGACGACAAATCAAATCAAACACGAAGTTTTTAGTTGTTATGGAAACCCGGTTTAGATTCTTATCCCATTCCAGCGGGATGATTTTTCAATATTGCTCGATCTGAATTACAGTTTAACATAGTTCTTTCAAGTTAGTTGAAATTTTGTTGTGACCACGAAATTTTTGAAAAAACTTCATTCTATAGTTGAGTTGTGGAAAAAGTGTACCGTGAAGCCGGAGCTCTACCTCTGACGCCTCTGAGTCATGCCTTATATCTCATCCATTAACACCAATTAAATAATGTATAGATAGCCGTCCCATCCAAGGTTGTCGAAGCTTTGATTTATTAATCCATGAGCACAGGATTTAATAAATCCTTGTGTTTTAGCGATACTCGACTCGACAATGTTCCCAGCTTATCCTACACAATAAGAGTTTGTGTGACTGTTCTGAATTTGAAATATTTTGGTTTAAACTATTCTAAACTACAGACTGTAATGAACTCAGCTGAATTCACAAGGACGAATTAAATTTGACGTGTGTCTTGTGAGGTTTGTATGTCGGATATCCATCTAATTGCAGAGTTTCCAAATACGTAGTCAGATTCTGCCAATTTGACAAGATTTATATCGTCCGTGGCATAAGTGCAGCAGATATGCGATCAATGTTCAATTCTTGAACAAATATTATGAAGAACTCTGTTCAAATTGCATCGTATACGAATCCCAATATCGAATACAAAAAGTATTCCCTGGTGATGAGCGTATTTAGTATTAAAGTAATACAATAAAGCCCTAAGGGAAATGCAAATTATGTCAGTTCATTTAAGCGAATGTCAGGAGTTTCAATTAACCTTATGAATTAGTAAAACATAAAAGTTGTATGTTTATATTTTTGAAAACACTTTGACTTTTCTGTTGACTTTTCGAATTATGGCATTTAGTTGTAGTCCAGAAATTCGTCACATCGCAATTCTACTCAGTTCTTAGTGGTATATTCGCATTATGCTTATTCAATTCTATTAATTTATTAGTCGTATAAGCGGATGTTTAAGACATTCATTTAATTATAATCATTGTCGGTCACTCCAGCGCCGGTAATTCATGCCCTCAATTAGCGCTTGTAAGGGATCGAAGATTCCACGATTTCGTCTCTGGCCCTTCCTGTTTAATTTATTTCTACGAGGCAGTGGAATCCCAGGGTAGCTTGACCAAATTTGATGATTATAGGCCACAAGGACTAGGCTTCGTGGGAGGACCGTCAGTCTCCGTAGTCGTTGTTGTACATTTTAATATTTTGTTCAAAATTGCCCGAGCTGGTCACTGGTTATCAATCCTGTCAGATGGAGTTTCAATCTTACCTTATGTCTTCTTTGTAGTATCATATTGTACAGAATCAATTTTAGTGTACTAATAAACGTCATTTGTAAGAAGGCAGAGACTTGTATTTTTCGGTGTAAGCAACCTTTCATTCCACTTGGCTCACATTACAGTCTGAGGGAGCATCATCGGCCAAGTTAGAATCAACCAGAAAAGTGCCTCTTATAAGCATATGGGTTAGACCATACCATACACTTTATGCATTTGAGTACGACTTGGCGAATTGTGTATCGTCTCGGTGCGGATAGAGGACTATTGCCTTGTCGTCTCTATCAGTACGGATATGCGTCAACTGGAAGTTGCCTTAACAGTTGGAGGGACTGTTGTAATAGCAGTGGTCCTCTTAGAGTCCTCATCTCTAAGGGAAGAGTAGCAGCGGAACGACCTCGTAGCGGGTATATCCTGTCTGAGGATGCTGAGGTACTTAGAAATAAAAAAATCAGTTTAAGCAACTTCAGGGAGTCGTAACTATTCACAATACTACCCACGCGGGGCTGAACATTTCTACATTTCGGATCTCCGGGTGTGAACATTTTCATAAGTGGGAGACCAAATCCCCAAGACGGTGGATTTCATCAAGGTAGACAATTATTATTCCGACAAAGGTACACTTGGATTTGAAATTATATCGATTCAACCAAAATATTCGATGTAAATGCTCCAACGATTACCAATACCACATTGCCAATTCAGTTTCAAAATTTTTGTTTCTTGTCTCGAGGTAGGAGAGGATATATTGCGACTGCATTGAAATCGACTGACAGGTTCGTGTTTCCCGCGAGTGATTAGATCTAATTGCATGAGTTGTAATGTCTTCCAAATTCAAGCAATTAGAGGAAGAACACATAAACAAATAACGATTTTACTTCTGATAATAAGCTATACAGAATGTGCGACAAACGCTACAAGTAACTATTTTAAGCTCCGAAATTTTCCATGTCTGCACAACGCTTACCGGTTTGTCATCCACTTCGTTAGTAGCATTCATCCACAATGCTCACCATTAGGAAGTACAACGCTCTTTATTCAAAATTTGTAACCTATTGTTCCCTTGGGATATATCCACTGGACGCAATTCCAGTTAACGATGGTTTCAAATTTTCTTCTACACAGTCATGGATAAAACGCTCTGCTAATAGGATATTGACGCTTATATTTTTATTACTCTATTGCTCAATTTTCGTTCATATTTTGATTGACCTCTACCAGAATCATATATTGTCCGATGGAATTATCATTAAAACTTTTATTTTGGTTCAACTCACATCTGCTTGTGGAGCTGCCATCGGAGTGATGCTAAACCCAACTGACACAGCCATCATCCTCAACAATATTTTGAGAATTGACACCAGTTTGCAAGGTATAACCATATAATTGCACATAATTATTTGAAGCTTTTAACCTCCCCACTGCACTGATTCCAGATCAATTGATGTCTGGCGAGGATGTGGAGAAATTGGAGCAGACGTTTTCCTTAACTTCGTTTGCAGTCGACGCGTCTTATAAAATGGGGTACATGTGTTTATGTTGTGCACTGCCAGTATTCATTCAGGTCTACCCGCATCTTTCTCGGCTCATAATGGAATTCCCATGGTACTTGTCCGTCTGGGTCTATATTTTGTTCATTTCTGGGGAAGTTATTGTCATTCATCTCATCTTTAGCTACTACTCATTGATCGTCTTTTGGTCCATATCATTCTGTGAGAGCACTGTCTTCTGGCTCAAACATTTACTTCGAGATTCAGATGTCAATCCTACAAATACGAAAATATTCAACATTCTTCGAGTTCTCAGTCAGCAATGGAACCTGTCCACCTTCTCTACTGTCGCTATCCCCATGGCCTTCCTTTACTGCTTCAGCCAATCTGTGATATCGAATTACTGTATTCTCAAATTGTATGGTTCCATTAACTTCATTGTCTACTCGTACATGTGTGGGATGTCTGTGAGCACAGTTATCATTGGAGCATTGGTGTTTCAAATGCTTGGTCAGCTCGTCACACTCTCGGAACAACTTATACAGAGGTGGAAAGTAAAAGCGAGAGGCAAGGGCATCGCTGAGAAATATGTCAAATCTTTACGGAATCTCAATGTCAAAATTCACACCGATTTCGTCGTGGATAAGAAGTTATATCCAACATTTCAAAATCAGATCCTCGAAGAAACCATTGCCCTAATTCTGTTTTAAATGTTGCTATTTTATTTAGCCTGTAATATAAATATATATATGTACATAATTTGTTTCCTTAGCCTATAAACCGAGTTGTAATTTTATGACATTAAAGTAGAGCACGTCAAAAGCCTTAATGCATAGCTAATGGCAAAAATGTTTCAGCTGACTTGGACTTGAAAGTTGAATTCTTCTGTCTACCGACACGTATTCACGAAATTATTATGTGTTGCGTAAGCAAGACATTATGTGAATGTGTTGTCCGTTTGTCTGTCCAACTTTTTTCAAATACTAAGCGTTGACGGATTTCAACGAAAATTTCAGGTTAGGTACATAAGGTCACAAGACACAGCAGGTGTTAATATGACCGCCCCAGGTGACCTCTGACCGAGGTCACCAGAGGTCACAGGCAGTAAATGTTAACAGATTTCAACGAAATTGACAGGGTAAGTACACAAGGTCAAAAGAATCAAAAATTCTTAGTATGAACTCGCCAGGTGACCTCTGAGGTCACCAGAGGTCACGTGCAGTAAATGACGGATTTCAACGTAATTAAATAGGTAGACAAGGTCACAAAAATCACTAAGTGTTATTATGACCTCGCCCGATGACCTGCGAGGTCACCAGAGGTCACACGCAGTAAATGTTGACGGATTTGAACGAAATTAACAGGGTAGGTAGACAATGTCACAGGAATGCTTGACCTCGCCAGGTGACGTAAGAGGTCGCCAGAGGTTACATACAATAAATGTTGACGGATTTCAGCGAAATTTACAGGATAGGTACACAAGGTCACAAGAATCATCCACTGTAAATATGGCTCCGCCAGGTGAACTCTGAGGTAACCAGAGGTCACATGCAGTAAATGTTGACAGATTTCAAAGAAATTTACAGGGTAGATATACAAGGTGACGAGAATCGCCAATTGTTAATATGACTTCGCCAGGTGACCTCTGACTCAAGGTCATCAGAGATCAAATTTTCGAAGCTGCTCGGGATGGCCTGAAACGTGCTTAAATGCAATAATAAGTGGGTCTCAGAGTTTGACCCCAACCGAGGTCACCATCTTGCTATACGCAGTATCTGTGTTGCTATGAAAATTTCTATTTGGAATTAGGCAACACATATCTACTCCGTCTTACTGAACGTTTATTTCCTTCCGTATCTGCCTTAAGCATTGAGTTAAAATTGTATTCCTTATCATTCACTCATCATTTGCTCAATTCAGCTTGTAGTCAGGACATGCTTCCCTTCTTATATTCGAATGTAAAATTCATGGCAGAATCGACGAATGCGGAATTCATGATGGACAAAGGAAATAATTCCTTGTTTTGGTGCTACAAAGTGATGTTAAGAACTAGTGTTGTTTCAGTTCCACATGGAACTGAGTTCCTAATTTCAGTTCCAGTTCCAGTTCCTGGAACTATACTAG
>JAQFYE010004115.1:0-13979 GCA_034694305.1 Protaphorura glebata
TTACGGAAGAAATATTACCTGGAACAATTATGTGATTCAAATCTGATCAAATAAAAATAATACACCAAGTCGTGAATACTGATTTTTATTACGATCTATTTCGTAAAACGTAACATGTGTGGGTTTGACCTTTGGAGGCTTGCTCCACCCTTAACAAAACTAGTTTTCTATCCTGAGTTGTACGTTGACAGAATTCAGATATCACACAATATCGGATGATGGCTTATCGTTTATTTCTAGGGAGGGAAACATATCCCAACCTTGGTATGTAGATTCCGAATTCACTTCATTTTGACGAATGCATTACTTCACTATCACCACATTTTGTACAATGTCTTTTCATTTATCATTGGGCATCCTCGTGGTACTCGACTTTCCTAACATATTAAGGAACTTTATGAATGCGAAAATAGGAAAAATAAAAAAACAAACCAATTTGTCTTCCGATCTGAATCACTAATGATTACTCATTTGTGTTGCAAATACAGATTTCATTCTCTGATTCTACATTCTAGAATTTTGCGGTTTCTGAAATGTTTGAAAAATTCCTAGAGTGAACCAAAATTACGTGCGAATTCATCACATATGGCGGTTCGTTCGACAGGGAAATTGGTTTTCCACAACGGTGCCATAATATGTACGTCGAGGCTGTAAATTGTTCACATAAGGAATTAATGTGTGTTAAAATCTATCCGATCATGCTAATCACGATCCTACGATCCAGACCGATAGCCGCCAGTTGTATTTGATTTATTGACAACTTGTTATGCGTCCCATGTCTAGACGAGACAAATGTGGGAATACGTAATACAAATATTTAATTTAGGATTGGTAGTAATGAAAATATAGTGATAATGTAGAGGTGGGAGTGAAAAAGGTGAGGTCAGGTCACTGGAAGAAATTTCCCTGAACTTCTTATGAAATGCATTTATATGACATACATACATCAGAAGCAAAAGACCTATACTTTGTGATGAATGACCATGAAATAAAAAATTTCAAAACAACATTTGTGTGAAATTATTAGTCTGGTCTGCCTTGCATCTAGTATAAAATAAAATCATGTGCATTCTGAATGTCAGTGTCAAGTCCAATATATAATTTGTGCCAAATGCCAAAAACTAATAACTCAACTTGAAATACCTATTATCACATCACACGTATAATCGTATTCTAAAATTGTTTTATTATCGTCACTCTTTCCACGCGCCCACGTTGTAATCACGCTACCAATTCGTGGGTTTCATTAATAATTAGTGTTAGGATGAGAATGATTGAATTCAATTAAAATTTTCCCTAGAATGAAATTATGGTTGTTGTCGTCCCAGCCGGTTAGTCTGGGAATTTAATTGAATGAAAACACGCCAAAGAATCTATTGGAGACCTCTGATCACATTTTATTTTGTAAAGGGTGGTTCATTACTTTTCCTCATCCTATGGTTGTACATTGGATGCTGGAATAGTGAGATATACATTCGGTGCAAAATTTAGCTACAATCCTTAGTTCCCTTCACGGTGCGGTATGCATGACTTTGAGACTAAAACTACGGAGATCCCTTCTGCCTCTGCTGAGTTAATTTCATTCTACTCAAAATGTGTAACTCACTTTTTGGGTGGGGATTGAGATGGTCATGAAACACCTTATTCTATATTTTATTTAGTGCAATCATCACCTGCGAGTACGAACAAAACCAATCACACATTCAACACATGTTAGTACACATCAAAATATTAAATTCTTTTTCGCCCTGACCGGATTCCCCATAAATTTTCCTTTACCAAAGTGAACTTTCTCAAGGAGTTAAAGTTGGCAGTGAGAGTACTAGTACATTTCCGTAGGTTCACATTTGAACCGAATGAATGACTAATAATCTGAAAAATCAAGCAAACAAATAACAAAATCCAATCCAAGTAACTGTATGCACTCTAATAATGGTGTGTGTGTCTATCTATTTGTCTCTCTGTGGATTTAACTTTTAGGAAGTAGTATAGGATTAAGATAAGTACAAGTCGGAGAGACCGTGTGTTATGCAATCATAATCAAAATAAAAGTGTTCAAATCAAATATCACTTAGAAATTCTCCAACAAATTGCAAATGCGATCACGAATCACGCACGTGCGTAGCCTTCCATGTGTGACCTGATGTTTGTTTACTCTTTGTTTACTCTTTGTTTGCATTCTCACACTACACACCTTTCTAAACAAGTGGAACAGAAATCACACTTCCTTCTCGTTTGAAGATTATTGACATAACAGATAATTGGATATGAGAAGGGAAGGTCATGGAATGATAATAATTTTCTATGTTATGAAACATAATACAAACTAGAAATTGTCCAATTTAACAACACTAATCTCGGGATTAGAAAAATTAATAGGAATCAGATTATGGATTCACGCTAGTCAAAAGAACGCCAATTTACAAACTGGTATAAAATTCCCTCCATAAGTGTCAATAATAAAATGGCCCGCTTCGAGAAAGGCTAGGACCATTGTACTTTGCCTTGTTGAATTGGCCATCGACTCTCAATGAATATTAAAATTATCTGGGGTATATAAAAAAATTACGTATTTTAACGTAGAACAAACTATAATTTAAATTCAATTTAAGTGCAACATAAAATTGAATCGAACGGGTTCATAATATGTTGCCCCTAATTTTATTTGATCGAGAAATATCATCAAAAATTTCGATTTTCAAACCAAATTTCTGCGGTTGAAATATTATTTAAAACTTCGATCTGAAATGCCACACCTCAAATCTTCTTAACTGGTTTCCAATTTTCTAAGAACTCACTATGAATTATAAACAAACCAACGTCACAATTTATTAAACCAAATATTTCTGGTTGAATAATTTGGAAGGCATGATTGAGGTCGCACGTCACAGGGTTCCCTTTTTTGACTGGGAAATCCTTGTACTTAATGTTTAGTCATGACTCAACCCATCCACCTGTTCCATAAGGAGTTAGATCATCTGAACCCACAAATAACAGGTAAAATCTGGTTCAGATTTGCGATTATAACGAAACAGTACTGGAATCTATTATAAATAAAGGAAAGCCGCATGATAGTGATAGGTCATTCAACCTGACTCCACCATGTTATCAAGTTTGCTCTGAAATTACGCAATATTTATACGGAGGTTCCATAAAATAAATAAAAATTGCTACATAAAGAGAGATTCGGGTGATTTTGTTAAGGAGTTACACAAAATTTAAGTACTATATAATATTTGGTGCAACTTGTTAGAGGTACTGACCCAGATTTATCTGATATGCACATACAGATGCAGAAATCCCTTTGGATGTCAATGAATAGTGACCGTGTTGGAGTTTCCGAGGGTTGACTGGAAATGAACTGGAAAATACTTGTTTCTATTGATAACCGATAACCCTTCGTAATAATTGATTTGTTGACTTAATCAATATGCAGGTGTCTTATGTAAACGATGTTGCAGCAGTCATAATTAGTTAGAATTCTTCAGGATGTGACAAATCATTCATCCGCTATCTGATTGCCAGTGAAAATAATGAGTACTGTTAGATGGGTGTAGGTCAAGGTCAAAGCTTTAGAACTCTAAATGTACGACCTATCTCAGAAGTATCAATCAAAACCAAAAATTAGTGTTCAATGTCAAAATAAAAACTTCTGATTCATGGACCTCTAAATAAACTTAATTGAGTAAATGATTTTGAGGCATGCTGGACATTTCACAGATAATAAAATTATGTATATCAAATCTGTAATGTATCCCAGATATTATAATTGACTAAATTGACTGACAACTCGTCCTAAAATACAACGGTATTCACCGAACTCGAGTTTCAGAAACAAAATATTATTTGTATTTATTACAAACTCGAAAGTTAAGTTGACAGCTAAAATTATTTTCAAGACTATATTATATTCATTGGAGGCCATGGAGAAATTGTTCAAAAATATGTTTCTATGATGAATCATGATTTTATCTGCGACGCAATAATTTTTGACGAAGGGCTATCGAAACGAAGGTTATGCGGTTTAGTGTTCTTTGGTCATACCAATGCCGAGTAGTATTCGCAGACAAGTATTTTTGGATATACATATGTTGGTTCTGGTTCGCGTCATGTCAACTCGGGATAGGAAAAACACGGGCATTCACCGATTGCTCTAGTTTCTCAGATTTGCACGTGCTCAGCACAAGGCCGTCGTGCAATTTTTTACTGCATCTTTCTTTGTATCCCATTCATTCTCTACCTTTCTGGCGACGAATGTAACTACCTCCTACATTGTATTTGCTTCACAAGGGACATAATCTGAATGTCACATCAACAAAATCGTCACGATGACTTATTCAAGTGTCGTAGTCCGAAGTACGACGATTTCTAAAATCCAACTCATTTTTGAAATGTTCTCAACAGGTTTTCCCACATAATTCTACATATATTACTTTTGGAATACATGGGTAGGAATTAGAAATCAATATATCATTTTATGAGCCGAAGTAACTTTTTACAGAAGTACTTCTTTCGCAGTGTTGTGTGATGGAAGCGTAATGTTTAAATTTTGCTGTATTTTTCTGGTGGTGTGCCTATGAACCTATTGGACTTAATATCATGTTGATTTTGTAGATCATGACTCAAGAGATAAGCAATGAGTATGCGAACGTATGTTTTATTGTGTTTACTAACTCTCAAGTTTAAAACAACTACTCATGCGAATTGTCTATATTTCATCCGAAACAGGACTTCGCAAAACTTGGAATTCTCTGATAAAACTCATGTGTTTTGGATTTTGGACTTTTGGCTCGCGATTTTGTCTTTTTGGAATTTCATAAGTTATCATCTGTTTTTAAGCTTCAACAAGAAAAAATATTCACCAATTCCATGAAGAACCAAAAAACTGCGAGTTGTAAGCCAAATATTAGAAAAACGCGTGTCTAAAATCCAATTACTAGAAAACCATACCTTGTTGTGGTTAGTCATACACAGTATTCATAACATCAATGATGTTATGGTTTTGTTATCATCGTGACATCACGTGAATTCATTATTGTCACATCTATTGCTTTGGTATGCATGCATGCCCTGTCAGAGTGACTTTAGACCGCAAAGCCCAGGGGGAATACCAAGAACCGGAAGCGACTCCGGATTGTGATTCACATTCATTTTTGCACGCATACAGACGGTGTGGGTGAGACGAAAACGAAACACGAAAGATCAAAGCTCGTTCGGAACATGTGGAAGTTGCATGGCTGGGAGTTCTACAAACTTTGTTTTTTGTCTCTGAAACTGTACATGTCGGTGACACGTGAACACGGGTTTTTTCCGATGGCATACATCCATTCATGTGAATAAACTTCCGCAACTCAAACCTAGCCAATTTTTAGTAAACAACTTTAATGATGAGGGATCACGTTCCAGAATATATTTTCGGTTTATTTCATATCTGAACAAATCTTCAGAAATCAAATGATTTGTTTAAAAACAGGACGAACACTTATACAAATTGTTTGAAAACATTTGAGAACTAAAATTTCCAGATGAAAATCAATGAAATGTTTATATCCAATCAGCAATCACTTGAGTCATGCTGAATTCTGGCCCGTTTACCTAACTTATGTTATGAAATATCCATTGCTTCAGATTATTTTAATTTTAGACTTGATCTAAATAATGTCTCAAAAAACTTGAAAGATTAAACTTCTGTAAATCTGAATTAGAGTGTCAAATAATATCGACATATTTAAGTTGCATTGAATAACATAAGTATATCATGGTGCTCCCAGATCTTATTAGCACTCTCGAGTATTCCGTATCAGAACAAAATCTAAAATTTTCGCCTTCGGCGAATTTCTCCGATAGCAAATACCGTCAATATCTAGTTTATTTTTCGCGATATCAATATTCGAGTGCATCAGTAATTAAATACCAATAATTCAATATTTTTTATCAAAACTACTATAATTATTTCTTAAAATATATGAACTCTTCACCTTTTCAAAATATTTAATATAATGAAACTCCTATTTTTTTTCGAACGGTTGAACTGATTTTACTGATTCGTAGTAAGAAAATTCGTAATGAACATCGAATGCCAATATTTTATGAAAACGTGGTACTGTCCCAAATTCCAAATAAAATCAAATTTCGTCTTTACTGCTAATTAGCTTATTTTGTTTGTAAACTTCGACAGAAGAATGTGCAATTGGTAACGTATTAAAAGTCGACATTTTCTACGATATCGGACAATAAAATTTGATTGGAATTGTGTGATGTCTATCTAAACTACCAAGTAATTTTCAAACTTTGGTCTCTTTTAGAAAGTTTCATTGATTTGTTGATGACTCTGTTGATTGAGTTGTTGATGTACGTATTATCGAGAAAAATTAGAAAGAATTGAAGTTAGTGACTTGGTATAAGCCAAAACATGTAGATTCTTTAAAAGATCAGTCAAACTTTGTAACTTTCGACAAGTTTTCTCATTTCGGTCATAATTTCCTCATATCATGTTCTCCGTCGTTCGGCCCGATGTCAAGGTAAATATCCATGTGTAACGGTTGTAAAAATGAATTGTTTTGATAGTTGGACCTAAAAAATCCAGATCATTTCTGTTCAATGAAGATCTGATCCAGTTGAAACTATTCCTAACCGGGACTCACTGCTCTTTCGCTCAATTTTACGTGAGTTACGTACTACGAGATGACGAACTCCCAATTCTAACCGTCCATGCATTCCCAGCTAAACTTTTGAGTAACCGATAACAAACCTAATGAATGCAGGCACGGCAAGGCAAGCGAGGACACGCAGGGTGGTGTTGCAATTACATAAAAATAAAGATTGATTCAAAATTCTAATAAATTACCTGAAATTCGTAATTCAGATTAGTTTGTTAAGATATCCTAAATTGTTTACGCGAATGAAAACTAGTAGCAAATTCTTGTCAGAGTCAGTCAGTATCATATATCCAATAATCCCTGATCCTAAGAGTCCAATGCTGGGTTTAAGAGTATTCTAGAACCGATTATGAATTATAATTAATAAAAATGTGTTTTTGCAAAAGTTTCCATAACCAAATCAAGATCAACAGGAAGAAAATGATGCTTGTTTTGAACAATTAAGGTGATTTTGTGAACTGTGACCCCAATTCTTTCTCATTGCCCGACTGTTCCATGTGTGTTTAGACAGACAGGTATTATCCTAATAAGGATTAATCTTCCAGCTGCTTCCGATAAATCACTTGTTTACTCAATCAAATACAAAGTAATACAATACATATGGTTTGGTGTGGTGTGGTTCATATTATTGAACAAGTGCTACTGATACTAATGAAAATCTGACCACGTGGTTTTTTTCTTTGTATTAGGACGGTTAATAAATTATCATAAGATGAAAATCAAAATCACAAGACCATGTTAAGTTTGTGCAGGTGCTAAGTGAAAATCTATAATCTAAGCAAAAAAAGATTGTTAAGTTAGTTACACTCGGAATTAGCGGCACTAAATAATATGCTAGCTCAATGTGACATTCTTTATGTTGTTCTGTGAACTTTGTAGTGATGACTTAAATAAATATATAACTAATCCAATCACCCTGAGACGTTCCCTCGTGAGATCACAGGTGCTAAGTATGAGAGATTATGACTCATTCAGAATTATCTTAACGGAATGTGATATCAGTGGAAAATGGAAAATTGTTCAGTGCCACCCTGTGAACAACCAGACTTTCTGACTTGTCAAGTGTTTGCACTTTGCAGGTCGCCCCTGGGATGCACCCACAGCACAGTAGAGTAGTATCACCATGAGTTCACATGTTAAGCTTATGGTCTGAACAACTGATATAAATCCTGGAGTTTTTACGAGTTCTGGATCAGTCAATCACTGAATACCAAAACTCACACACCCACCAATTAAATCCAGAAAAATAACACAAACAAAGATCTTAAGTTTTTGTTCAAGTGGAATTCCCTAACAAAAAGTACATAAATACTTCATACAATAAATCAACAAGTACTGGATTCCGAATTAATCCAGAGAAACAAAACTCGCTTAAGTGTTTTCATTGACTTTTACGTTGTCCATTCTAGTTGAAACGCGATAATCATCGACAAATACCTTTCAAAGATCATTTTTTTCGTTAATTCCTTAATTTCACAAAAATGCATACTAAACTTAACGCACCCATGATCGTAGTGTCCAATCGACTCCCATTTACATTGGAACGGTCTGCGGATGGCAAACTCATGAGAAAACAATGGTGAGTTATCAATTGATTTTAATTAAAGTAAATTATTTCGTTTTAGTTCAGGGCATTCGGTCAACAAAATTTAATTAACTTTTGCGACATAACGGGAAATATTGGAAGATCAACAAAAGTTGTTTGTTTTGCTTCCGTTAATTAATTCGAGCACATTAATATTTATAGTTATATAGAATAAGTTTGGTCCTCGTTATGCCGTTTAAATGCAATTTGTAATAATTTTTTTGGGAGAAATAATCCAACATGATTCGAATTTAGATCTAGTCTCATATTCCCCACAAATTGGAAAAAGAGTTTTCAATATTACAATTCATTATACTCAATGTCAAGAATGGGAGTACAGGTCGAGTGGTCTGATAAGAGAGGTGGTCCCTTACCATGTAATTAAAATGAGAATATGAGGTGACCTGTACTACACTTGAGTTAAAGTGTTTATTCAGCAAATTCAATTCTCCGCAATCACCGAATATGCAAATATGACAACAGAATTGGTCAAATCGATCATTTTTTCATTCCCCTTGATCAAATAATTAGCAGTAAGTGGAGTTTAGTCTAGTAATACTGATTTCGGGCGATAAACTCATAAGTTGATTGACGAGGGCATACAAATCAATTGAAGAGGCAATCTGAGACTTATGGGTGTGAACTGTGAACATGTCAAGTGTGTGAAAACACATCTGGTGTAGAAAAAAAATTGTCGGTTGCGTGCGAGATAAGGAAGTAGCCGCAGTGCACTTCAATGGATTAAACTAATTAATTTATTCATGGAATGAGTTAGTGGTTAAGCCTCTCAGACTCGTTCCAAGTTCAAGTTCAAGTATGGTGCGTGTTTTGTAATTCTTATCTTGTAAATCGCTCTTGAACCTGAAAATAAATTTATTATTGCATTTTTTTGCTTTTGCTAAATCAACTAATTTTTATTTATTTTGCTGATTTTTTCTAATGCAAATAATAACACAATTAGTTTTTTCGCAAGAATTTACCGGACTGGGCGATTGCGAATGTATACGGGGAATGGTGCGTTTCAGAAAAGTTATAAAATCATAAACTCGTTTTCATTCATGAAATTGCTACGACTTTTAGTTGAAAGAAACACCAAACAAAACCTTCGTGAACAATTCGAACTGACTTGACGAAGTATGTATTTGTACATTTGAATCGAAGAAGTCGAAAGACTTTGGAGTTAAAACAGGAAGTTAGAAATCCAAAGGCACAATTTTTAGTAAAATCAGAAATTTCCGCTCTTATAGAATGAAATATATTTTAATCTGCACTTTAAACTATAATTCAGACTGGAAAATTACAAGTGTAAACTTCCTTCTGACTTCAAGATTTAAAACCATTCATCAGGTCAACATTTTAATAAATTCTTGAAGCCCGAGAATTAAAAAAAACAATTAATAGCATTTATTCTTTTTGTAATCAGCAAGAGTCATCGTTCCTTAATGTTGTGGCCCAGATTTCCTCGACTCGGCTCAAGGGATAAAACTTTGACTCCTGTGTACGAGTATATGTAAAGGAAGAGAAATTCTAGAATCTCATCGAAAATGGAAATTTGGTCATGCATGGAAAGGATTTGTATATGAGTGGGTCAATCACTTTAACTTGGATGCTGATAATCTTATAACTGCTCCGAACTAGAATATCTGTGGAATCGTTTTATTTACAATATCAATGCAAAATGCGGAATTGGATTTGTTAGTTGTGGAAATATTTGGAATCGAGTCTTGAAATGCCAGTGCTTTAACGGGTAACTATTTATCCACACTAGTCGGCCTACTACTAGGGGTACCCTGTAAAGTCAAATTGATCTCCAGCACTCCTTCTGTTTCTAGAAACACATTTTTGAAGGTGGTCAGTGAGATTTCTTTTTAAAAAAATATCCCTCGTTCTCAGTTTTGTAGAAAATAGTAAATATTTGCATAAAACATAAAACTTCATATTTAGAGATTTATTGACGTAATTTTTTTTTTGCTGCACGTGTGGCATGGCAGGTGGTGAACTCCACAGTCTGACCATAATGATTTTCAAGTCCCTCTGATTTCAGTCAATTAACGCATTGTATGAGTGGATTATTAGTTCGGACAGAACATGACATTTACACGTGTGATTTTGAAATTGACATTGAGTGGATGTCAGTCTTCCTCTGCTTGTTTTTGTGTCTCAATAATTTGATAAGGGTCATGAAGAAGAAAAATCATTACTAACTAACCTACGCACGTAATGAGACACCCTTGAGTCAAATTAAGTATTCAAATTTGTTGGAATGACTAGACGAGCCTAAAATTTAATATGATTACATTCATTGATTACCAATTAATTCCATCATAGTTATAAATATCCGAGGAAGAAATTAGAACAAACAATAACAAACACCCACGCATCGCACTTTCATAGATTCTGACTTGGGTCAGTAAAAGGTCACATCATCGCAAATGTAATTAAATTCACATATATTAAACAACGAATACTTTGTGCCAGATGAGCGAAACTAAACGCGACTTATGCAATCATGTTTCAATTTTACGATTTTATTTTTTCATAATTTATGTTCAAAATAAGATACATAATTATGGAGACAAATTTTCCACGTGGAGACATTAACACAAATATTTTCATATTTTCATTTTTTTTTTCATGTCCAGTGCTGGCGGACTCGTCACAGCCGTGGCTCCTGTCGTCATTGAGTGCAAAGGAACTTGGGTTGGATGGTAAGTTATTGAATTGGATTGACGTAATTTGGCAGATCATTAAATGCGTTTCAATAACAATTACTAATTATTATTTAGGCCTGGGATTCAATTGACGTCCGAAAATGAACCTATACCTGAATCGGACCCACAAGACAGATCACCGACGGCTGGTCTACTCTCCGATCAAGTGGAAGCCATCTCGATTGATACAAAACTTTTCGATGACTATTACAATGGATGTTGTAATGCAACATTTTGGCCACTCTTTCATTCTATGCCGGATCGTGCCATTTTCACCCAGGATACATATGAGGCTTACAAAGCTGTGAATGAGCATTTTGCTCAGAAAACATTGACAGCTCTGAGGAAATGTTTGGCCAAATTGGAGCTGGAAGGGCGTACAGATGTCGCTCCGCTCGTTTGGATCCATGACTATCAACTCATGTTGGCTGCCAATACCATTAGACAGGTGTGTAATGAAAAATTGGCTCATTATCGCGAAAAACGTTAGATTTTCATAAGAAGGTACGTGTTTCACCCCCAAGTACCGTAAAATTGACCTATTACAGAACCTTATCGTCTAAGCAGTAAAAACATTACCGCAGTATATCGCAATGCAACTTCGCCATTAGAGTCAAATAGCGCCAAATAAAGCATGACTCAAAATTCAAATCACCACTTTAGAATTGCAACACAATTTTAACGTGAAAGAACGCCAAATCTATTAATGTGATATCTGTGAAAGCTTATCGCAAAAGGATTTACCGCTAAGTCAACGAATACATTATCACTTTATATTGCAACGAAATTATATTGACAAATATCGGCAAATCGGTAAACACTTGACATATATTTATTCCGACGAAGTTTTATTGCGAAATATTCGTGCAAATTGTCAAACACAAGAGAGCGGTAAGTAATTTTTATGGTCAAAATAAATGGTACACACTTCACGGCGAACTCAATAACAAAGAAGTTGTGCAATCAAATCATGACTGAATGAGCATAGCAAATTGATGTTCAAAGATAAGGAGCTTGTTCCAGAAGTATGCAATAATCAAGCAATGCTGATGATAGCATGAATTCGAGGACATGGAATTATCGGCAAAATTATGCTGCATGACATTATACTTGACATCTGACCTTTAGACCTGCGTCTAAAATAGAATGGCCAGACAGGATACGTATAGGGATGTCCGGTAGGGAGTCTTCAGACATTTTTTTAAATTTTTCAAAAGTTTACAGCCAGCATAAAGTTCAACTTTGCAAAATGTCATTTATTTATGAAACAATAGCAACACCAGGGGTATACGTTAACATTTTTTAATATAGAGATAAGTCCTAGACTTCATATTTTAAATATTCATATTCATTTAAATGTCAAGTTTTCTAAAAATAGAACTGATTGTAATGGATTCTTATACAGCAGCTAAAGCTAAATATTCTCCCCGCGACTGTCCCTAATTGTGTTGGGTTTCTAGAATTCCAATTTAATGTGATATCACAGATAGACCACTTTTCTTTTTACTAAATTGAGCAAACACTTGCAAACGTCGAGTAAGTCGTAACTTCATGCTGTTGTTATCCAGTTACCGATTAATTCCACTTTTAATTAGTCAAATCCGGATGAACTTATCTTGGATGGAGTAATAAATTAGTTGACAAAATAAAGTAGTTCTTGCGTGCACTGCACCCAAAAACTAATGAATGAATGAACCCTACCACTGAATTTGTTGTCGTCAACGTGGGAGAATTTCACAATTTCTTTGGTCACAAGGAGTAAATTAAAGTGTGTCACACTTGTCCGGAAATCCCATTAAGATATCTAGATCTCTATTAGGAAGAGACTGCTTAATATTGCAAAGTTAACCCTAAATTAAATAGGGACGAAGATTACAGGACACTTTATTTTGTCGATATCAAAATTTTTCTTTTCTAATATTTTTTTAAAGTATCTTGAGAGGTCGACATTTTTTTTCTCTTTGTACTCGCACATTTTTTATAAATTCTACCCCGGACCTAACTATCGCGTAATAAATTGGATACGTCCTGTTCTAGGACAGACTTTGACCAATTTCAGTTATAGAAGTCAGTGAGGTCTAAAGGTCACACACTACGACGGACAATTTCAGAATCTGCAAACAATATTTTGTGAAATGAAGTGCTGCACGTAACACGTACATCCGGCGTGCACGCAAATGACTCGTGCACCACACTTGCCTAACTTGACTTGCATACGACTGCATAGGAATAATTTATTATCACAAAATACTAGACATTTGTTTATATTTAATCTCCTTGTACTTTTATCTCTAATTTTCATTTTTTTTTCTGTATGCACACAGGTGGCTGAGGAAGAAGGTTTACGATGCAAAATGAGTTTCTTTCTTCATATTCCATTCCCGGCTTGGGACATTATGAGACTTTTCCCATGGGATGATGAAATTCTTGAAGGAATTTTGGGTGAGTCATATGCTAATTATGGAGAAAATCAGATAATATTCGCCAGTCGCTTTTGGTTTCCTTTAGTCCTTGTACGACTTAATTCAAAACAATAAAATTCAGATTATTCTCTACTTTTTACCACTCTTCGGTAATTCCGGACCCAATCCGTCATTAGATTGAAAAATCAGCCGACGAGCACGTTCTGTCAATCTGGCAGAAAATCGAGTGCTAGGCAAATAAAATAACAAACCTTGCACGCGTGTACTTGGCTACAGGTGTAACGATTTTATTGTTTTGCTCTTTTTCTGTCTTTTGTTTTTGACTACGTAGCTGATGACCATGGTAGCTAAAGAATTTAACGTAAACATTAGGATTGGGAAACAAATCTCTCGAATTTCACTATTTCGCTTCCTGATGCATATAAATAGGGTTTTTGTGTTTGAATGAAGAACATTATGTCATAGAATGTTTGTTTTGTTTTGTTTCTAGGTTGCGATTTGGTCGGCTTCCACATAGGTGATTATTTATTTTATTTTATTTATTAAGTCTTTCAACTTTTCTCCGAAGAGATTCCTTACGTTGAGACTCTTCCCTGTAGAG
>JAQFYE010004116.1:0-13978 GCA_034694305.1 Protaphorura glebata
TTATTTGAGACATTAGCTCGCTTAACACACTGGCCTAGGTAACGTAGACGAATTAGTTGCCAGCCGTATCGAACCTGAACATACAGGTTTACTCAGATTAGCATTACGCTATTGGAGTTTACTTGTATGTTAGTAAGAGGATTTCTCTGGTTACTGGAATATCTTCATTTGAGCCACTGAATTTATACACACATTAGTCTTTTCCATATTCCAGTGGGTAATACCAGAAAACGCTTCTTACAGATGAACTTTAATTCCTTTCCAGTCTATTCCAGAATCAATCATTTCATCTTGTACAAAAATCAACAGAAACATGTTGAAACTGTATTTTATTGGTTGGCTATACCCATACATAAGCTTAAGCCATGTCTCATTTCTTCCAACATTTTTCCCATTCCAAGTTTACTACATCAAGTATATACCTCAATTTTTCAAAAAAAGGCGTTTCCAAGTCTACTTCATAAAATGTATATATCGCTTTCTCTTTCCTCATAGTGCCCAGTAACTTAATTTCCATTCAAAATCTGAACTTGTTTTTTAACTCTTTTCAAGATAACCTATATTTTTACAGTCCTTGCCTTAATGGCAACGGCAACCCACTTCCGTGCTTCGATTCATGGAATAAAGTAGGATGGGGGGAATCGGACAGCAAGCCTCGGCGACTGTGCCGCTCTCTATCGAGAATAGTATTTCCCGTTTGCCATTCCTTTCGTGAAGTATATTTTTTTGCATTCCCGAGAGTGTTTCCGTTAAATATAAGGATTATTAATGTCTGTCCAAAAACAATCGAGTCTTCTGACGTCATAGAAATAACAGGTTGTTGGTAGTGACACTTCAGTTCATTGACCTCGGGTGTTGCAAAATAGTTCAATCCCACCCATCGAATGCCCATTAGTAAACAAAAGTTACCATGGATATTTATTTGAACAAAAAAATATTTTAAAGAACCACAGCATATGTGTATCTGCACGACGGGAACAAATTCAAACTTTAGCGAACGGGTAAGGGCTGCCAGTACCGTATTTTGGAGAGATTAAGTGAGACCAACACGATATAATTCATAGCTTATTTGTATATTTTTGAGGTCTTTTTTGTAATTCAGTCCAAGCTTCGAAGAAGAAAACTGCATAAACTTCCGTAAATTTGGCAAGTAAAATACAAACGTTTGCATCCATGCCTTAATTCCGTTCATTAAAATTCATTGGTGGTTTAAGAGACCTCACAAGTTACAGAGTAGTTTTATTTGTACCTAAAAAGAATATTGTGTGTTTCACAAGTCCAGTCATTGAATGTTGATAAGATGAGCTCTGATATGAAAGGAATGAGTTAAGCAGGACGAGGTTGTTATGCGATATGAGATCCACAGAACACTTATGCCCTTCGATTATAACACTAACTATATAACAGTCAATAGGACATCTGAAAAGAAATTGAGAAGGAGAAGTACACGGAAGAAAGAAGTTTTTATTGAGAATTTGATAATTTGTTGGTACCGGAATATAAATAATTTGTTGGTACCGGAATATAAATGAAAATATAATATTATCAACTAAGAGTGGAATAGTTAGTCGGTGGACGTCATTAAAATTGAAGCGAACATATTAATCCACCACATTTTGTTTTCATGCTAGGATGAATCCACCTAGCCCGGTCGCAAACCACGGGATTTCTGGTGAAATATCTCTGCACTCCAAGTACAGGGCGTTCAGGAAAAAGAGCCGGATTGTTTGATTTTATTTTTGAAGTAGTAACAATAATTTATATTAAAGTCAAGGTAAAAATAGTTAGAAATAATTAATATACGAATTGATATATCAAATCGAATATTCATTGAAGGTAACACATTTCTAACATAAACCAGCAGACTTTAACTTAAATACGTCGACTATTATAGGTAAACTTTATTCTCTCATATACCGCTCGCATTACAGGGGTGTCTTCTTTTTTATTTATACAGTTTCCAACGGTTATCATTTATTAACCGTGCGAGCTAGAAACTTCAAATTTGGAACATATACGGCCCTGACATTACATACTCTTCATGAAAAAAATTGTAGTTTTCAAAAATTTCCAAAATGCCGAAGAAATTGGATGTTGAAGTGAATTTGACGATTCGAAAAGTTTCCGAAGACTGTTTTTCAGAAATACAGTTGCCAAGGAGATGATAAAAGATGGAATTACGGTATTTCGCAGCACAGTGACTAAAATACTATTCTCTGTCGGATTTCGTCAAAAAAACAAAAATATCGGGTTCCCACCCTTTCCTGTGGAGCATAAACCTCACAAGAAAATCAAGAAAAACAGGGGAAAAGAGAAGTTTGGTGAACGGTTCATCGTGGTTGTCGCAATGACGCGTCGTGGAGTCATCCATCTTATCAATGTGACCCAAAATGTAAAAATTAAGTTGGAATACTTCATTCAGCATTTGTTGAAGCCAATTTTGGAGAGAAAAGTTCCAAAATTATACCCAGGAGAGACCGTCAAATAAAATTTCCACCATGACGAAGATTCGCCGCGCGCATCCTGGAAAATCACCCGCTGTGCAGAAGACTTGAGGTCAAAACTCGGAATGACCATCATTCCCAAGGCAGAGATCCCTGTCAAAAGCCATGACGTCAGTCCCACTGTTTTTTTTGGATTCGGTTTTTTAATAGAGAAGCTTATGTACCGACAGGGATTCGCGTGAAATGACGTTTGGAAACTTTTCGAATCCTGACTTCCACTTCAACATCCAATTTCTTCGGCGTTTCGGAAATTTTTGAAAACTACAATTTTTTTTCATGAAGAATAAGTTAAGGGCTGCTTACGTTCCAAATTTCAAGTTTCTAGCTCGCACGGTTAAGAAAGGAGAAGCATTGGAAGCTGTATAAATAAAAGAGAAGACACCCTCTGTAATTAGAAATCACAGCCTGACTGTAACATAAATTCTTGTTACCACGCCAAAAATAAATCCAACAACCCGGCTCTTTTTCGTGAACGCCCTGTATGTGTTGACGCATACAGCATTGAAACCCAAGATTCGTAAACAAACTATCCTCATAGAGAAAAAGTGTCTCTATTACTGTCATTCGCCACTCCGTCGTTTGTTTCACTTTCCTCATTTGCGTTCCCGTATCAACATTACCAAAATTTATCAAAAACTATTCTCAAATGTCGTAACTTAATGACGCCCAGATCTGTTTGAAATTTGCAAACGCCCATACCGTTGCGACTATGTATAGATTGTATACTCTGAGCTTATACCTTTATTGTCGCCGGTTTGACATGTTTTATACCGCAACCTTTCACCCACCTGAAAACTATACATAAAACGCAAATTTTCCTCCAGCCTGACTTGGGCGATGAACGATAGCGACAAATTGCACATAAACCATTTGGCATCTCCCCTTCGAAGTAATAAATGGGACGGAATAAACGGTCAGGGTCGGGTCGGATAGGATTTTGCAACAAAAAGAAGAGACTGTTGTAGAGAATGGAACTACCGCTTTAAGACATTCCCGGATAATAAAATATGGTAGACTCTTGAGACAGGCGGCGGTGCGCGTGGTGGTCGGGGCCTATTATTATTATTACCTCCGGACTTTCCGGCTAGGGGTATGTAAAACCATTTAGCATAATTGGATTGCACTTCTACAATGTTACTTACGCTTACCCGAAGTACTTGCCTGAATTGTCATGCCAGCAAAGAAACTATTTTTTTTTCTAAAAGCGACTCCCAGGTAAAATAAATTCATATTCCTATTCAATCACTGAGTAGTACACTCGGCTGATTCCATGTTGAAATGGCACGAAGAACACTGTGCACGATAAGAGGGACATTATATGAGAGATAATATCTTGGACTTTAATCTTGAGAGCGTATTTATGTGTGGAAAACTGGTAGATATGATTCCTGAAAGTAAGTACGATATCCGGAACTGAGCTTTTATGTAATGTTAGACAGGAATTCCATCTAGGATATTTTGAATTCTGACAGAGGAGATAAAAAGAACTCAATTTAATTAACAAATGTAAGAGGTAAATCCAAATACGGTCGAGTGAAATGATTCAAAATCTCAAATAAAATTTTATTATCGACTATAAAGTGTAGACAGTGAATCCCTGACGCTCGTAGTAAAGATGACCAGGATATCAGACTGGACGCTAGAACGAGCCATAGCCATAAGGTCTACTACTTTAGTCAAACAATATCACAGTTCAGCTTTGAAGTGACCCAAGAGGTCAAAAGTAATCCGCAATAATTGGTGAATAATTTATTGGAATGAAATTCAAGTTACGTGCTAATTCTGTGCAGATATGAAAGCTATTGAACGCTCTAAATGCACTCTCACGCCGACTTTCTCTCTTATAGTCCATCACAGACAAAGTCCGAACCAACTCCTACAAGAGCAGAGAGCAGTCAAGCATAATCGTAATTGACCTGTAACGACATGTCACTGTGTCCGCAGAGAGGCTAAATCAATGGGCAACTATCCCTAGACATTGTTATTGTGACGCAATTTTAAGTGTTTGTGCAAATGTTACGCAAAAATGAAAAGATTGGATATTATGCATTGACTTTCTTCTTAGACTTTCTCCACACCGTCTCCAGTCTCCTGCGTGCTGGGAAAGCCCAGGAGTAATATTTTGTGTACGATTGACGGTACAGTGAAAGATCGTACATGAAGTTTGCCAAACACTTTACCAGTTTTGAGCTCAAAGTACAATTTTTACTTGAAGAATTAAGTACCGAGAGACCAAAATTAAATACAAAATCCTCATATGAAGCCAGGTCGGAAAGAAACTATACATTAATATATTACACAATATTTCTTTGTATTTTGAAATGAGCCAAGATGGCTTAAATTGCAACGGCTCAATTGAACACAATTATTACACATGTTACTATCCCCATCCAAGGTATTTATAAAATTATGTCGAACATGGATCATCTCGAGCTAGAATGAACTTTCGTATGTTCCGTAAGTTAGCTTTTCAATCAGACATAGTATTACAACGTGGTCCAAAAATCATCGACTGAGTGGTAAGGTCCATTTGTTTCACAAAATCGATGGTTAGATTCAATCCCGTGTTGGAATACGCACTATTATTCTGTGAAAAACCAACGCTTGACTAAACCCGTAATACCAAACGCTTATATGTAATGTATAACTTGTAAACATCATACAGAGCTATATGATCCTCTCATCTCTACCAAGTGTAATAAAAATTGTCCTGAGAAACTAACCCACGACTAGTAGAAAAGACCGAACCGATGTAAGTGTGGTTGGTGAAGGACATGCATGCTTGGTTTTACGATGAGATGAAAGCTTTGGGTTGAGCTGAAAGAGCAGAGGAGAAAGCTGATCTTGTCTTGAACCCCCTTGCCTCATAACTTTGCATTAACTTGGGCTCATCATAGAAATTGCTTCGAAAGGCGGATTCCATCTCATTCTTTCAACACGAGGTTGGGTCTAAATCCCCTCAAGATTACATGAAACATGACTTCAACCCGGCTCTGAGATTTTTTGACATTTTCCACTTTCAAGAGTCCACAACAACCTAGGATTATATTATTAACCAATTAATTTACTCCTCCTGTAGGCTTTTTGCGTGCATGAACTGAACGAACCAGACATTTGACATTTTATACGGCATGCTAGGATCAGCCTGGTGTATTCAGTAAGGTCGTCAGTCATTTTCATGAATCTTCTGAGAATGGTTTTTCCTACGACCTCTTTCAGAATTATTTCAGATAGCAGGCGCTTACAATGTGCTCTCAATTTCCTTCGTAATTGAATGGCTGGCACGCCGTAGGGCAATCGGTTCACAGATAAAGATACATTCATGGATCAAACTTCATATTATCATGTAACGTGCACAGTGCAAATTATGATTTCATCTCAAAGTTTTGACATACTGAGTTCAAACAGATCGGATAGTAAAAGCACCACCGACTTAATTATGTAATACTGTGTGTATCTTTTTGTGAATAGATTAGAAGTTGTAGCAATAAAAAGTTGAATGTGGACCGGATTTCTATATGGTCAGCAATTTATATCGCACATAAGGAGGGATAAAATCTGCTTGGGTCAATTAATTTGATCTCGGCTGTATGAGCTTGAACGCTTGCTGATACTTTAAGTCAACCGTGTAATCCATGCTCAACACATGTATGAACTATATCTCACTAATACAGAGAAATCCCATTGAAACAAAGAATAGAAATCCGAATTGCCGTTTTAATAATTGGTCACAATCTTGGTCGAGCTTATAAATTAGAAAGGTTTCCAGAACGTTAGACAGCTTTTTTGTAAGCATTGTAGTTTTATTCCCTGTGGACCTGAAAGGAGTTGTTCATAATTGAGTTCGTCACTTGGAGGATAAAGTAACTTACGATCCGCGATAAAGAATCCGAGGCGGACACGAGGGGTGAATACAAATTCTGATGAAGAAAAGATAGAACAATGCATTCCAGGTCGATAAATTCCATTCAAGGCCCTCTCCTTTTTACTTTCTTGGACAAAATGACAAGTTGAAGGTGGCCGCTGTCTGGGGCTACGAAACATGAATGAACTTCAAGAAATATAAATTACTCATGTTTAGTCAGGTAATTCTTGTCAATAGTAGTCCAAAATGTAAGGTGGTTCACTAGTGCTTATAGAATTTTAGCAAAGGGAAAGTAGAAAAAGTAACAAGGAGATCACTTTGCACGTGAAAAGCTGATCGACTAATGTCTAATCACACAGGCCGTGAGGAATTTTCGAAACATTCTTATACAAGCAAGCCTAGTCCATCCCGGCATATGTATATGGTGCTAAAGCACCCACCCACTCGCAAAGAGCTAATATGGATGAATCACAAGAACGTTTATGTTTGACCCAATGACAAACGAACTAACTAATCCTGAATGTATTAACCAAGAACCCCATCAGACACCAGTGCAGTGTTGTAAGTTTCACATGTGAAAGGGATTTATTGAAGAAAGCAGACGAGGTCAATTTTTTATTCACACTCGACTTCCAACAAACTTAAGCTGTTTTATTTATTAGCCGAGTGCAGTTATACATATGCAAATAATACGAAAGGAAAAGACTTCTTTGTTCTTTTCTTGCTTTCTTCCTTCCGCCCGCCTTTGTGAAAGCATTAAATTGAAAGTAGGCGGAATTCTCTCCAAAGTTGGATATACTTCCGCCGTATTAAAAGAAGGAAATGTTTGATGCAGTCGACTTACTTTATTACTTTCTTCACAGGAACCTGAGTGCAGTGCCAGTGTCGTCCGTGGGTCACCACGACGGTAAAGAAAGTGACACGCCTCTATGACAGACCTCATTGAAGCTATGGATATCTAAAGACATAAGTGCGTCGAGCCTGTTTAACTGCTTTAATTTGTACGTCATTAGCAGTTGCAATGTGACAAGGAGAACATAGTTCGGAAGTTAGAAGCGCAAATAGTCTTTCAAGGAACTCTTTTTATGCAAGCTTTTTGATACTACATATTTGTACGATGATGCAGCTTTCAGTCATGTCTTTGATGATTTTCATGCAGGATCTTGCTTCGTATATGAACTCAGCACCAGCATACGGGTTCAAGAGTACGCATTTTCATTTGCCTTCTCTACTTTTTATTTCTGCTGCATTACGGAGACTTCAAGCCATTGTTTGCTCACCGGGAGCAAATTTCGCTAAATAGTTCAACAAAGAAAGCCTTTACGCTCTGCTGCACTAACTGGGTGCATTTATGTTCAAGTGCTGAGATAGCTCCAATTTCTTGTCAAGTTTGCACTTTGAATAAAATAAAACAAACCAATGTATGTATATACTGGAAGTCAGAATGTAGTAGTCTCACGATAACAAACGTAGGTTCTTAGAAGATTTTGACAAGTGTCAACCCGCTAATACGATTCCATACAATGGGTAAGGCCACCCTTATCAAAATAGAAACTTGATGTGATTAAGAAGGTCGGAAATGTGACTTCCGCCCAGGGATTACTAACGGAAATATGAACAATTTTAGCTGCACCCAATGAAACCTTCACCAGTTATAACAGCTAATGCCCCGAAATCATTTTATTACATCTAGAAATTATCTATCGATTTTTATTACTAATTGCCTCAGCGCTTCTCACAACCAAAGATTGACAAAGAAATACATTATTTGGGTAACGTCGCGAAGAATTGGGTCATTTAAAACTATCCCTTTTACTACTACGATCTTTATTTCTGAGAGGGTTGCCGAAATGTATTACGTTACAAGTCGACCATGTCAGTACTACTTGAAACCGATGAAACACTTCTTGAAAATAGATTTTTGAATTTAATTTGTAGCCACATGATGTGCCTATATATCTACCTACCATACTTGATCATACTTGAATAGAACATAATACAGATGGTTTGGTTGTGATATGCATAGAATACAATACGTGCAGGGGATTATGAAATTACTGTGTTTCACCTTCCAGTACAACATTTATTAATTACTATATTTGTACTAAACTAGGAACTCGAAATGTGCATCCTCAAAATGTTTAACTAAGAAGTTATTTCAAAGTTAGGATTTGCCCACGGGTAAATAACCTACAATGAAACTACTTTCACCTACTGTACATGAAAGAGCAAGAGTCGGTATTAGCAATTTGAATTCTAGCGTGAATATATGTGTATGTATTTAGGAGACGTATACGGAAACAATAAAGTACCGCCAAGCTTTCTAGCCAAGCTTTCTAAACCTCGCCGACTAGGCGAGTGCGGTGATAGGTCCATTGCTGGCTGTTCCATGAGTAGCAGAATGTGTAATGAATATATGAATGTTTCGTCGGAACAAAATTATTTTCCTCGTTCCTGTTCCTATCTTAGAATTGCTATCGTCCTAAACTGCTATTTCCTATGTTCATTTACATTTAACAGATTACAGAAGATTGAACTGTTATGTTTAGCCCCAAGGCATTACATGTGTATAAATTGTTGCTTGGAGCATGAAATTTTGGTTTGCGGGTTACAAGCCTGAAGAATGACGCCTAGAAGATGCGACTACCTGATGAACATCTTCGTAGTTTTCACTCTAGAAACTAGAAATTGGGGAACCGCTCACCTTCTAGTCTCACCGAGAAAACCACAAAATTCCATTTCGATTTTCATCCCCAAATACATACATGAGGATACGTCTCCCATCTTATTCGTCTACCTGGTTGACTCTGATTCTCAATTTAAACTTTACATCCCGATCCCACATCTCCATATAGGCAAATAAGAAAATCTTCAGTTTTCCTTCGACGTGCTACCGATAAAGGGAAACTGAATACGAATACTTATACACCTAAAGTATAGAGATCCAGAGTAAATCGAGAGGAATCAAGATTGATGAGTCTTTGATGCGACGCTTGGATAGAATAGAGAAGAACACTAAAAGGCATCGAGTGCTCTCCATGGAATTATATTTTTCATTTCACCGAAAAGTCTTCCAGACTATCCAGTTCAATGCAGACACTGCACGGCACACTTTGGAGAAAATACTTTCACTGTTAGGCAACCCAAGCAGAAGAAGCCTCCCGTATTATTATGTGACCCGTTCAGCTCTTCCTGCACGTATAATAATTTGTCTAACAAGGAAGCCACTTTTCATGTAAAAAAAAAGATAGACCGATAAATGTATAAATCATTAGGTCCTGATTTGAAGAAGTTTAGAATCTGCCTGCGGTGTAGTTGCAAATTTTCAAAAAAAATTTAGACACACACCCACAAATTACGCGAAGCGGAAAATGCAGAAGAGAACCATGCGAAGAGGACTTGACGTGACCTTATTTTGGGTTTTAAGTCAACCTGGTTCTGGGTTTTACATGAAAAGTGGGTTCCTTGCAAGCCTACCTGTACATATTATTCGTTTCGAATTTAGAAGAAACGAAGGAAACGTCAAGACGCATTGGCATTATGGAAATATCGGAGGCTGAAGAAGACTCAAACTCACAAGAAAAGAAGTGTCATGGGCATGCACACACAATTTTAACTCACAGAGTCAGTCCTGACAAAACTTTCTCTGATTTTGATTTTCTCATTCTTTCTTCCTATCCTTTCTCTGGGGGATGTGACGCACGCATGAATAAATACATTGACTGACTGACTATGCCAGATTTTACGTTCGTTCATTTAAGATTGGCACCTGTGGCCTCCTGCAGTACTCGACAAACATATGCGGGTGTTCAAATATCCAAATCTGGCAGAACTTCTGATACCTAACAAACACATCCAACGTTCTGATGTTCTCGTAGAGCTACTCAGTGTTCTCCATGTTCAAGCAGTAATGATTTTACTTCTACTCTGCAGCAATTTTACAAAATCAGTTAAGATTGCCTAGAGCCTGTTTATAGTATACAATCAAGGAGAGAATATACCCAAATTATGCAATTTCTCAACCTATTAGCCAGTAGACACAGGCCTGTACCGGGCTTATAAAATCTTCTTGTCCGTTTGTCGACCCCCATGCTTCTCTATTGATCTCTTTGTAATCTTAAATACTTTACAGTAATCTAATACCAGGAATGCTATAATCCAAATAGGTTTCATACCGTTTAAACAACTACCACTTTGCCACTCTCTACACCCCTTCAACTAATACTACTCTCTACACCCTCTTACTACCGCTACCACTCCCTGCACCATCATCACTTACACTACATCACTACCTACACCCTCTCAATCGCTCCCTCTTTACCACTGCCTACCACTCCTTTATACCTTTTCCACGGGCTGTCATCCAGTCACGGCTGTTTTCTGTTTAGGTACAGGTGTCCAGACAACAAGAAAGGCAAGACAATACGATGTGGAAAAAGTACGACGTAATTCATACAGGACTTCCGGGTAGACTACTCCGACTCAATTTAATGTTTAAAAATAAAATAAAATAAAATAAATTGGAGCTTACCTCAGGCCGCACTTGCACTAGAGAACTTAACTGTTAAGGAGGGACTCTGCGGATTTGGCACCGCAATTTACCTGCAAATTTGACTTTGACAGAGTTTCTCCTTAAGCGATGTTAAACTTATTAACGACATTTAAGCGTCGCCAATGATAAATAATTAGAAATAAAGTTTCGAAACAGAATTCTCGACTGCAGAAAGTCGCAGTAATGAACATTTACGGTCAAATTAAAGAACTAGACACATTTTTGGCCAGAATGTTGACAACAGTGAAAGCTGAAATTCTTGACCGTAATAAAAGTCATGACTAACCGTTACGCGAGAAACTGACAGAAAATACTTACGGTCGGAAGAACTATAGGCACAGCAAAACATACTAGCGGTAAAACACATTTACCACCGAAAGATATTAACAACATTGAAGAAATCAAGGCAGAAACATTGAACTCAGGGGTCAGGGACCTCAATAATAGAAAATAAATCGGGAGCCTAGCGGTCTGCTGAATTTCTGTTCATGCGAATGTATGTATCGACGTGAACCAGAAGCAACGCCCGTCTGAATTCTTGTACTTACCGTAAATGACCTAACAGAGCACCCTCGTTCTATTCATTCATGTGGTTTAAGATATCTGACTTTCACTACTTCCTCCATTAGGTTATTAGGAAGTTGGAGAAAAACCAGCGTTCTGTTTGAGCTGTGCCTGTGGCATTGTATAAATAAGATATTGTCAAACTCTTACACATTCCAAATCATTCTAATTTCAAATCAAACCAAATAAATTTTTCAAAGGTTTGCCATTGCCCGAAAGGCGGAGAAAATATAGATGATTTATGATCAGTTACTTTGTATCCATACCGTAAACCAATTTCACTTTTTAGACATGTTCGCCTTATTAAAACACCGACACACAGAATGAATTCGGTAGTGTAAAATATTAACTGCGGTCATGTTTATATAAAATGTGCTTTGTAGTTTGGGTTGTTGGTTGGTTCATCCCTTCCCACGAGATGAAGATTTGCTCTCGCGGGATGACTAGATAGTGTCCTCATTTGATTTCCGAAATCCGGATCGGATACGTACTGAGCGAGCGGTTAGTATACCTACCGCAGTGACTTTGACGCTCATGTTTCGGCTTTAGCAGAGTTCGTACTACTTTGTGAACATCAGAATTTGAAATCCCAATAATGATTTGAAATGTACTTGTCTAAAATTTGGCTAGACCTAGTAGCTCCGTATACGGGACGAGATTTTGAACAGAATTCCCGGCACGATCATCGTTCACTAAGTGATTAGTGGCATTGAATAAGACTTTAAAAAACAGAAAAAATTAAAGAATTAAGACTTCACTTGAGTGCGTCAACGCATGAACTTGAACTTTGTAATAAAGAAATTAAAGCTATAAACTTTAGAAAACCAAATGCCCGTGAAACTAAATTACAGGGCAAGGGAAGAGCTTTTTTAAGGCCTAAAGTTTTGTTCGAAACAAAACTTTTAGCGTAGCTATCGCTTCATGCCGATGGTGACGATTTCTCGTAATAATTCTTAGGTTCATTTTGGGGTTTACTGCAACTCAACCGAATTTTGGTGGAGCGGAAGTGGAATTTTACTGACAGAATGAGAAAATGCTTTTATCGAGTGTCCAACTTAGCAAAATGCCCAATGGCAGAGAATCGGAAGAGATAATTCGTCAACCGGATGAACGGTTCGATGCTTTGATTTAAAGACGCTACTTTAATCAAATAACGGATGGCGATATGTCTAGTTCTACAAAGCCGACAATCCCATTACACCACCACAATAGTCTTTTGCTTGGGATTTGTCACTCCGGCGCGACTCGGGAGGAAAATACCAAAGCAAAGCCAGCAATTGTCGTAAATCCTCCAATCCAATACTAAAATAATAAGAACGTTCAAATTAAGTTGTAGATATCCGTAAAAAATAAGACGGATGAATTCAGTTTAAGCCGATTTTCGTTCCTTCCAACTAAGTTAGTTGGGAAGAAATTGGGTCATTTTGAAAAAGGCAGGGACGGACGGAGATTTGGGGGCTTGAAAATTGTGATGCGATGGCCATTACTACAGATAAAAGAATGTGGACCACCAGCAACTAGTCGCATGGAAAAGGCAGTCAAAGTTGCAAAAGGCAAGATAATATATAAAATTGGCTTAGTGTGAGTTGAAGCAACAGTGATATGACGGGGGCTAGTTTTGCTGGTTCGCTAGGAAAACCCGGGTAGAAACTAGAATGTAATAGTAGCAATGTAGAACGCCCAGGATGAGATCGATGCCTCCGACTGGTTTCGACTCCCTGTCTTGGTTTAGTTTTCACTCACCCGGGACCCCGTATGTCTATTTGCTCCCATTCGGATTTTTCTTTAGAATGCAATGACTCACCGAGAAGACCAGACCAGCCCAGACCGACCGGTACCACCGGCATGGCCGATCTCACGATTCGATTTACAACAGTCAAGACTAGACCTTAGAATATATCACATTTAGCCAATGTACAGGGTCACGCATTACCTCAGCGCCCCCCTCCACCCTCGGCAGGCTCTAACAGTGGAAGTCGGACAAAAAGTGAGACAAGCATTTTGTAGCGGATATAAGGAATTATTCAGCTTGAAAATCAGTCGCCGACGATGTTTAAGTAAAAAAGAAATGGCATGAAAAGACTCCCAAAAGTCAGCTTTTCTTGACAACATGTTTAGTATAATTCTTTTCGGAAAATCCGTCGATACCATCTTTTTGGTGTAATTTTATGCAATTTTTAAGATTTTGTATCGGCCGGTATGGATAAAGTCGGTTTTTCACTGGCAGAGAGAAAAATAAGAATTTTTAAATGCCCGCTACACGCGTCGCATTTTCAAGCGAAATAGCCCTCTAGATGCACTATAAGATTCTCTACAAAATGCGTATCTCACTTCTTGTACAAGTCCCCTTGATAGGGCTGCCGAGGAGGGGGGAGTTTATGCACGACGTATATAAAAATATAGTGCATTTTGTAGTATTTGTATTTGTATTTGTATTTGTATTTATTCAGATCAAACCCCCATACAAGATAGGTCCTTAAATTGACAGCAAAA
>JAQFYE010004117.1:0-13975 GCA_034694305.1 Protaphorura glebata
TTCATTGGATGTTGTACAAATTATTGATAGCGTACATAAAAAAATAGAAACGTAATTAATTATAGTAGTACATTAAAGCGATAACTCAATTGTTAATAAAACACATTAAAATGGTAACGACAATACAGAAATATATAGTGGTATTCAATAAAATAGAGAAGAATTAAAAATAATAAAATAATTAGTCAGTTTCGAACAAGCGAACAACATAATTAATGAAATCATTATACTCATCATAATTATTAGTTGCGATCTTAGAAGTTTGGTTCTCAAGTAAGTAATTCTTAATAGCTCGTTTAAATTTAACGCCATTGGTGATATCCTTAATATTATCTGGTGAGCTAAACCAAATATTACATGCTCGGTTCTTAAACATGCGTTTGCCGGTTTAATGTTAGGCCAGTATACTCGGAATAAGTGTAAGCATGCTTGCGCGTCATAAAATACGAGGATTGTCAATTTTTATGTAATCACAAAATATTTCAGGGCAGTAACCGTGAAAGATGGAGTGGGCCATTTTTAGAATTTCAAATTTGTAAGTGTTGTCAGGAAATTGCCACTTTAGTTCACTAGTGATCAGTTGCTTGATTGGCTCAAACTTTGGCATTTTTAAAACAAATCTCCTCGAGTAAATGAATTTGTAAAAAAAATAGTACAATAGATAGAAGTTTATACTTTGGTTTCTTGTGAATTGTTGGGTTAATAATTTACATCGACAAGATGCGCCGTAGGCGCGAATGAATCAAGTGAACGTTTGGCTTCGTTTTTCCAAGAGGATTCAGGCATTCCTTGAAATTTCGCTCTTCAGTTTCAGCGCAGTACTCAGATGTGTTAAGTTTGGAAATGTAGTCGCAACAAACTCTGGGAATTTAGTCAAATCAAACTCACAGTTTGACACTCCGAATGTCTTCAAAGTTATTATCAGCTCGGACCAATTCCCATCCCCAAAAATTAATTTAGCTTTGACTATGTCTATAATAGTTAACTGTTTGCAAGCTGTGAAGGCATTGAGGTGAAGTTCTTCAAGAGTGAAAGAAAAATGCGAAAAACTTGTCAAATTTGGCATTAATTTCCATGCATTTGTTTGAAAATCCGAATCTTGCAAACAGTAAATAAGGTCTAATGATCTCAAATTCTCGTTAGCGTTCCGTCCTATCAAACTAGATGTTAAATTTAAATTTGTGATATAAAGATCCACTAATAATCTGAATTGTAAAATGTCATTGATATCGATTGTCTCATAATTTTGAATCATTTTTAATGCGGTCAGTGATTTAAATTTTTGAAAAAAAGAGGACAAATTTCCTACTCGCACATTATTTAGTGTCATAGTGGTGGCACCCTCTAGCGGTGTCGATTCCGCTCCCAAGTCGTCTGTGAAATATGTATCTGCTATGATCAAACTACTTAATTCTATATCCTCACCTCTTAATGCACAAAAGATTTGATTGGAGTCAATTGTGTTCACCGACAAGAATTTCATGGGTGCATCATAATTTAAAACATTTCCGCCGTTAACGTTGAGGTAAAAATCAATCTTGAGTTGTGCGACCTCTTTCGGTGAGTATCCAAACAAGGAAATATTTTCCCACTTGAAGGGTACATCTTTGGACTTCTCTGTAGTTAGAGATAGCCTGAATTTTTTGAGTTCTGGCAATTGTACTCTTTTCACCGATTCCCAGTTTACTCCAATTGCATTTGATTTCCAGATATCCAAAGTTGTACAATCTTCTGGAATGTTAAACTTGAATTTGTGATATAAAGATCCGCTAATGATTTTGACTGTAAAATGTCATTTATATCGATTGCCTCATAATTTTGTATCATTTTTAACGATGTTAGCGATTTAAAATTTCAAAAAAAAGGTCCGATTTCCAGCTTGCACATTATTTAGTGTCATGGCCGTAGCACCCTCGACCGGTGTGGTGTCCGTGTCCAACTCGTTTGTGAAGCTTGCATCTGGGATGATCAAAGTACTTAATTCTATACCCTGCCCTGCTAAGGCGCGAAATATCAGACTGGAGTCAACTGTGTTCAACGACAAGAATTTCATGGGTGAATCATAATTTAGTACATTTTCCCCGTTCACGTTGACGTGAAAATTAATCTGGAGTCGTGCGACCTCTTTCGGTGAATATCCAAACAAGGAAATATTTTCCCACTTGAGCACGATATCTTTGAACTTCTCCGTCGTTAGTGAGAGCCTGAATCTTTTGAGTTTCGGCCATTGTACTCTTTCCACCGATTCCCAGTTCATTTCAGTTGCATTTGATTTCCATATTTTCAGCGTTGTACAATCTTCCGAAATGTTGAATCCTGTGGTCCTTCCTTGATAATCTTTTGGAATTATTTCTAGCTTCCCATATTCCAGTTCTCACTGGCTGAAATGGGAAGGATATGAGCGAGGGTGCATGGAAAAATCCATTTCCGTGCAATTTGCCTCAAACTTTGCGCAATGATATACTACAACCTATTGAACAAAATGGCTGGAGACAATTAGCCTTAAATAAACTCAGGGTCACTACCGGGGGCGTCCAAATTGGGTTTGTCGTCCCCTCTTAACCGCAAAAATGACCTAATTAAAAGTTGTTCTTCTTGCTGAGACAAATAACTTTTTACTCAGGAAATTCTCTCTGTGGTCAAAAGGTTTAGGTCACAGGTCAAGTAAAAGTTCGGTCCCCTGAACCTGTGGCCTCAACCTTTGACTGCAGAGAAAAGTGCCAGCGGGAAAAGGTGGTTGTCTCATCATGCGGAACAACTTTTGAAGGCGTCATTGTGCGGTTATGTCTGAAAGACACTCCCAAGTTAGGCGCCCCCTGGGGGTGAGCCTTAATTTTTAAGGCCAATCGTCTTCGGCCGGCCATTTTGTTCAATACGTATATCATTGTGTAAAATTTGAAGCAAATCGCAAGGAAGGGGATTTTTCCATGCACTCGCCCCGATATCCTTTAAGTAATGGAAGTAATTTATTCCTTAATTAGATAGAAATTCTCATCTTACCAATGAAGATCGGAGTTACACTCATAACCGTTGATTATCCATGGCGCAAGGGCGAATACAAATGATAGTAATACAAATATTTCTTTTAACATCTCAAATACTCCGTGGAACAATTCTTGGATGTGTATAGAGTTCTCGTACTTTAAAAACTGACGGCAACTCACAATCAGTATTCAAATTAAATAATACGTGTTGTAGAAAATTACAGCAGTGGAAAATAACCAAAACAAGATTTATCTATTTATTTATTCATTTTATTTTTTTGTCCTTAGTTAATTATACTGTTTTCAAATGATTTATTACCTTGCTTGTGTACGTTACCTAAATTTGAATAGTATGCCGGGTTAAATAATTCCGACTTAACAAAGTCGTCGTAATTATTCCGTAAACGTACATGAATTGATTCGTACATAATTATTTTTTATATTAATTGGAATTCTCTCTGTCAAAATATGATAACAGAAAATACATCCGTCATGGAAATTACGCAGGACATTTTATCAGTGGTTTCCTTTGGATCACAGGAATATATATATACCTGGGTAAATACCCGCGGGTATATGCCCGTGTATATACCTGGGTAAATACCCGCGGGTGTATACCCGGGTATATACCTGGGTAAATACCGGGGTGCTTTGAATTTATACTCGGTGGATATTTATTAGTACACCAAAAAGAGTAAAATTTCACACAATTTAGACCAAACATTTTTGAATTAGCACCAAGTGGTCTCGTAATTCTACAGCTTAGGTTTTGCAACTTGTGTTAATCCAAAATTGTGAAAAATTGTAAACTTTTAACAATTTATGTATCATACCGAACCAATATGAGTAAGCACCCGGGTACATACCCGGGTACTAACCCAGGGTATATACCCGAAAAATAAATACCCGGGTATTTTACAACCCTAGTTCCGACGGTTACTGACAAGGGTTAGCAATGAACTGTACTTGTATACAGGTCATGGCTATCCATTGTGGTCAGTATTTTGAAATTTTTGTATTTGACCTCCGATCTTGGCCTTGTCTAAGCCTGACGGACCCCAACAGTAATTAAATGTGTTCCGATATTGGCATTCATATAAAAAATCTTATATTTGACGTTTCGAACCCTATTTTTTCAGCCTCTACGCTCTGAAAAGCTATGAAAACTGAAAAATATTAAAATGCCAACTTCACTACCACACTTTCTTGTTTCTTATGAAAATTTTAATCATAGGTTTACATTTTCAGAGCATGTCGGTTTTACCCCAAAATCTCATTTTCCTTCAAAACACACGAATTTGGTTGGTAAATGAAAGTTTGATGAAAACCAAACTTTGTAATTGGAAATTGTCGACCCACGGCTTATGTAAAACTTCCATAAAAGACTTGTGAATATGGTGGGGACGTTGATTTTTAATATTTTGAAGCTTTCACCGCTTTTCTGAACGAAAAGTATGAACGAATAACTGGAAAACGTCCGAAACATGATTTTTTCATCATCATCATCATTTTTCATCATGACATTGTCGAAAAAAAATTAAAAATGGATTTCTCTATTTTCAAAGTCATTTTATTACAACGAAACTTGAGATATATTTATATATCCTCATATTTCTGTAATGTCTGAACATATTCGTACAAATCATAGAGAAAGATCGTACTATACGAAATTTCAAAAGTTCCCTTCTACTCATTTGGAGCTATGTCAAACGGATCTACATAAACACGTTGAATATCTGGGAATTTGGTCAGAATGTGAGCCATAAATTCTTGTGTCCCCTTCGTTCCAGCCCACGGACCTTCGACACCTAGAAATATCAAGTTCGGAAATGCGTACGAAGCAAAGTCTGAGAATTTGGTCAAGTCAAATTCACAGTTCGTTAACTTTAATATCTTCAAAGTTTTTAATTGTTTGGTCCATGTCCCAAAAATTAATTTAACATTTTTTATGGAAATCCTGCTCAATTGTTTGTAAACCGTATGTCATCGATGTCAAATTCTTGAGGAGTAATAGCAAAATATTCATAAGTTTTCAAATTTGGCATTAATTTCTCTGCATTTTCTTTAAAATCTGCGTGCGTCTTGGAAACAGTTTGTAAGTTGCAAAGTTGTTAAGTTCTCGCTAGCGTTCTCTATTGAGCTGCATGTCATACTGGCATTTGTGATATACAAACTCGTTAATGAGTTCGAATGTAAAATGTCGTTCATATCGATTGTCTTAAATTTTGTATCATCGTTAAATTGAATAATGATTTAAGTTTTTGAATAAATGAAGACCAATTTCCAACTTGTACATTTCGTAGTGTCATGGTCGTCACTGTAATGTCCGTGACATCTGTGAAGTTTGTATCTGCGATGTTCAAAGTATCTAATTCTATTTTCTGATCTGCGAATTCCCGAAGAATTAGATTCGAGTCGATTGTGTTCACCGTGAAGAATTTGGCTGGTGCGTTATAATTTAACACTTTTTTGTCGTTAAGGAAGACGTAAAAATCAATTCCAAGTTGGTTGACCTTTTTTGGTGGATATCCGAACAAGGAAATATTTTCCCACTTGACTTCTCCATTTCTAGCGTTCTCCGAAGTGATGTAGAGTATAAAAGTTTTGAGATTAGACAAATTTACTCTCTCCACAGATTCCCAGTTTAACCCACTTCCATTTGATACCCGGATTTCCAAACTTGTACACTCTTCCGGAATCCAATATCTAGGGTGCCATCGTACTATAGAAACCATTTCGAGTTTCCCATTATTGAGTTCTCCTTTGCTGTAATTGAAAATGTAATTAATTACAAATTACACCCTTATTTCTGATTGTAATTAATTATAATTACACAAAATACATGGAGACATTTCGAAAATAATTAACTACAATTACAATTACGTGGAAAAAATGGAAAAGTAGTTAAATACAATTACAATTACGTAATTGTAATTGAAGATGCAATTACAATTACAAATTACAATTCAAATTACTTTCTCAAAATGATGATTTTACGTGCTGACAACATAGTTACATCTTTTTATTTGATGGTCAAAATTTTGAGTAATTGTAAAAGTAATTGAGAAAAATATAAATTCGGTTAGAAATTACAATTACAATTACACGCAATTTCTAAAGTATTTAATTACAATTACAAATTACAGAAGTTAATAATTACAACTACAATTACGTAATTGTAATTGTATTTTGTTATTGAAATTACAGTTACCGATGTAATTGACCCAAGTCTGGAAACCATTGCTAGTTTCTACTTACCAAGAAAGTAAAGTGACATCACCATTTATTAGGCCTGGCGTAAAACCGATTACAAGTGATAGGGATGCCAAAATTTCTATTAACATTTCAAGTATTTCATGAAGCGAGTGCATCAATTTTTAAATGTGTACGGCGTATTCTGACTTTTGGAACTAATGGATACCTGAATCTGTACTTTACTTAAATAGTACGTTGTATTGATATAGTATAAGAGTATTTGAATTCAGTATAATTAATTTATGGCCAAAAAATCTCGACTTATGAAACTGACACCACACTTTATGAATGACATTCTGACCAAATTTCCAGATATTCACCTCGTTGAACTCAAACCATTTGATATAACACCACATGACATGAAGGGAACTTCTGAAATTATATACAATACGATTGGCCTCCATTTTTTAATATAAAAATACATTATTCGACCATTAAGAATATGAAGATTGATTTTAATAAAATTACGTTGAAAATGAAATGTGGCACTTTATTTCTCACGAAAGTTTTGTCAAAAAATTTTGTAATGTGAAAGTTGGAAAATTATGGGTTAAACTACTTACTATTTTCGGTGTTTTTTATTTCTCGTCAATGTTGAGAGAAATCCCATTAGTTGAGTAAACTATGGTCTTGAGAAAATTTAAACCAATTTATCCGTCAAGATTCTGTATGAGAATTATAGACCTACCATACACAAGACAATATGTTTATTATATTTTGTTTCCTAACATGCAAGTTGGTGAGATTACATTCCATTCCATTTGCTTCCCGGATTTCCAAACTTGCACAATCTTCCAGAATTATAAATTCTGGTTCCCCACCAGTGAAAGCAGCTCCTTTTGAAACTTTTACGAACTATTTAGCATTTCTTATCAGTTGGGTGCAGCTATTGCATTTTCGTTGTGTATAGGTTCCACATTTTGGCAGACGGGTTCCCTAGTTAAATTATATTTGTTCGACTCACCGTATTAGGTTTCCGTAATAAAGTACGCATTATAAATTAATAATTTATATTTTGACAACAGACGTTCAACTTTTTCCTCTCATTGAATTCTCTCACACTATGCGAAGTATAAACCAACATAGGTAATTTCTCAACTGACTAATTAAAATTATTTTATCAAAAGGTCTTTGTTCTCTGATTTTTTCAATGTTATATTCCATAAGAAAAATCAAAAATTGAACTTAGCGTTTATACCTTGTGAGGCATAAGTTAGGTTTTTATTACTGTCATTTGCCTCGCAATTCAGTCTGAGATTATTCTTATGGGATATAACATTGAAAAAATCTGACAACAAAAACTTCCCCCTTTGGTCAAAAAATTTTTTTTTTAAATTTCAAAAATTCCTTAAAAATCGAAATTTGATTTCTCCGGTCTAATATATTACCATTATTTTGGATGGTCTTCAAAGTAGCATAGCCCTCGACACTCAACTCGCCCAACACTTGGTGAACCTTCCTTGTGAGTTAAAATTTAGTTCCTATGTAATATTTAGTTAAAGAATTTAAACCGGGCTCAGGCTGAAAATTTTTAGCTATCCATTCGTCTTTTGTTCGTGTGATGAGAGAGCACTTTCCTCTTCTGTTTGCATTCACAATTTTGAAATGGTTCTACAGGCAAGCCGGGAGATATTGTTTGGACAACTGCAATTTTTAAGACAGTGAAGGTAATAGAATGTTATGTCCATGATCCCACTTGAGCTGATCTTTCCAACGATGTATTGGGTGTGTCTGTCCCTATTGTGGTTACTGCTGTAGAGTGGGGGGCAATATGTATTAGACACCCTGTACAAATTTTCAGTACCTAACAGAAAACAACTTGATTTGTTCTAACAGTGACATAGTAAGACTTAATACTATTGTGCCTGAATAAATTATTGCCTCGTTTATTGTGAACTACGCACTCTCATATGGCATGGAATATTAATTTATGGAAAATGTGACATTTGTCTCCAGCTCAAGGAGATAAAAATATTATTAGTTTAACACCGCGGACTGGTGGTTCAAGAGTAATACGACTAATACCTAGACAAAAGCCAGGCAATCAAGTGAATACAGTAAAATTAATTAAGGACCAAAAAATCAAGTCTCTAAATGTTTTCCCACACCATGTTTTTACTATATACGGATTGTGAGTTAACATCAGTTTTAGAAGTAATGCAAAACACGTTTCCAAACTTGGCATATCTGAATGTTTTTGATTTGTCAAGTGGAACAAAACTGACGCAATTATTTGCTAATGACATTCTGGCCAAATTTCGAGATGTTCATATCGTTGAGCTCAAGCCGCTTGATATACCTGCGTATGACAGGAAGGGAACTTTTGAAATTTATATCCATTAGGATCGGGCTGCATTTTTTAAAATATAGACGGATTGATGAATTATTCGGCCCTTAAAAATATCAAGTTTGATTTTAATAAAATTACGTTAAAAATGTCAGAAATGTGACACTTTCTAAATATCTCTTCGAAGGTTTTGTCAAAAAAAATTATCGTTTTATCGTACACATGCTTCCAGTATGATATGATAAAATATGCAACGTTAGAGATAGAGAAGAGATATTCATATCTCTTCTCTATCTCTAACGTTGCATATTAATGTCAAAGAGACAGGACGACTTCCGATTAGTTAAGTGGAAGCGTTTTATCGTACACACATCTCAACCACTCTCTATACCCTCTGATCCACACTATAGTTGATGTTGTTGATAGTGGAAGTGTTTGAAGAGGTTTAGAGACACCTCTTCAAACACTTCCTACATCCTCACAACTACTTTCTATACCCTCTGATACACTCTCTACACCCTTCCAACCACTCTCTATACCCTCTGAACCACTCTGTACACCTTCTCAACCACTTCCTCCATCCTCTCAACCACTCTGCACAACCTCTCATCTACTCTTTACGTTACCATCTCTCTAACATTACGTGGCGATATCTCACCACTATATTACATGGATTTAACTTGAAATGAGAATGGAGTTTAAATGATTACATTGCGGGTAAACTGAAATTTACGAGTTCTCGGAAAATTTATGATGTTTTGATGATAATAATACAAAACTTATTAACAATTTGTTCATGTGGCCTAAAAAAATATGTTCGTGTACGTTGCAATAATTGTTTATGCTGGCATTGCCTTGGCGAAAAAAAAATTCAATCAAAAGTATGAAATAAAAAAATGCTTTTGAAAAAGGATGATTCGTCGGTGGGAGTTTACTCAAAAAAAAGAAATAAAAAAAATCAACCGAGGGTCACGTCTCGTAAAAATTGTTTCCAGACCCGAGCGTGGATTATTTTTTATTTATTTCTTTTGAGTGAACTGCCGCCGAGGAATTAGCCTTTTTCTAATGCATTTTTTTTATACCCTTCTTGAATTGAAATTATAATAACGGCATATGATAAGTTGCAAGTTGCGCATATAGATTTTAATAAACTTAACTGGCCATTAATTAGATATGCCTTCCAGAGCCATCACGTAATTCAACAGAAAACCGGAACCAAAATCAATTTTTAATCGTTAAATGCACACCTTTCTTCTCCTTTTTCTTAATTTAAAATCAATTAAAAGTAATTAGCAAAGCAAAAGTGAGTAGAGTGGATTTCTATATGGAAATTATATAAACTTGCCAGTCATTAAGTTTTCTTCTAACATAACGTCAAAATTGTCAAAAAGAAGCAGATTTTCTTTCTAACTCCGAAAGACCAAAGGACTATAATGAATTCTTTAAAATTTACTGCTGCGTCAACGTCAATCTTATTGTGTCTTACACTAATGAACGAATCGCAAGCTGTCGAGGTAAAAAAAATTAAATATATTTAACCTATTTTAAATTCAATATAATTTTGAAATGAATAAATTAATTGTCATTTGGATTCTATGAAAAGAATATTTATTTATTTAGACGTAGGGAATTTTGAATATGAAGACGGGAAGCGTAAGCTTGTGCAGGAAGGTAACAATCTAACCCAGACCCCTCTCAGCCACCCACCGATGACGCGCAAATTCTACCAGCCAAAATCATAACGCCACAAACCGATCCAATTCGATAATTACTGGAAGACATTCAATAGTATTTCCTAGTGTTAAATTTGTTTTCAAATATGAATACTTAATTATTTTTTGGGTAAGTGTTGTTAAAATTGCGTAGAATCCTGTAACTTGCAGGGTGAGCTGTTTTGCATAGTGCTGTAATTTAATGAATTGAATTAAATTGAAAATACCAATATGACTGGTGATATGTCTTAAATCGCAAATTTACAAAAACGAATTTATTATTTTCAGCAGATTCGCAGATAAAACGAAGTAAACTAGATCGTGACCCTGCAGATCTGGAACATTCTGTTGAAATTGAATTGGGTCTTCACCAACTTAATTGTAAGTTGTTCAGAATGAACACAAGAAATTGCTTGGATCTTGTATCGAAGGGGAGGACTTCTAATTCCCTAACAGTGAAATGTTAAAGGCTACAAATTGTTGTGAGAAGATATTTTGTAAATTAGTTCCTTCTTGCGCAGCGATCGCGAATTATATTGGTATCTCAGAAATGATATCAAAATCTATCCAGTCAGACAACCCGGGCATGGACGCTGATATTATAAAAGTTTTCATAAACACTTGTCTTTGAAACGATGGAATCGAGAAAAGAAGGAACTTAAACAAAAGAAAAAGGAGAACAAAGTTGCAAATAATTTGAAGCCAGGACCAAAAGCAGGAATCAGAAAAAATGCAACATTTTATGAAATGTGGAAAGTAGATTTTAAGTGTACTTCGTATGAAAATTCAGTAATTCCATTTCGTATTTGTCGGAAATAAAAGTTGGATGTATTACTTGATTGTCAATATAATTGTCTTCTTACTTTAAATTAAGAGTAATGGTTAAAAATAGCACGCATCGTAATCGTAATGTTGACGGCGTGGGTAGGTGGGTATGAACTGTAGGAATGAAACTGGTTGAGTGTCGGCTGAAACGCATCGGCTCGGGGACCAAATATCAAAGTGCACGGGACCTGTCTCTTCCCGTTTCTATTAAAAATTCTCTATTTAGATCGAAATACTTGAAACGAACGAATACGGCCAACTCATTGTAGAAGGAGATTAAAAACAACAGAGATTAATGTCAAATCTTTTAATAAGGGTCGGTTGTTTGATTTCTTACTTGCAATAAATAATTACAATGAATTTGAGAACTCCAATTATTCGTTAGTTTTCAATTATAATTAGGGCTCTGATCGGTTCGGTTTTCGGTTCGGTTCGGTTTTTGTCTGTTCGGTTCGACCAAAGAACCGAACCGACTTTCGGTTCGGTTCATCATTTTTGAGAACCAAAAAATTTCGGTTCGATTTCGGTTCGGTTCTGAACCGAAACCGATGTATGGAAATAAGGGCACTAGAGATGCCCCTGTTATAATTGGCTCAATTTTTGATACGTTGTAGCCCTTGACCTCCTTAACAACTTTTGCGAAGGACCGAACCTGAAAGGTCACTTCCGGTGACCTTCAGAGGTCACTGACTCTGAAATATTGGTCACCTCATAACCGTGAAAACGACCCCTACAAAAGTTGTCCCACTCAGTGAGACAAGCAACTTTTCCCGCTGCCATTTTTCTCTGCGGTCAACCCCTGAGGCCACAGGTCAAGGTCAACATAACGACTATGTGGCAACCTTCTTCGGTTAAATTCGGTTCAGAACCGAAACCGAACAAAAACCGAACCAAAGTTTTGGTTCGGTTTCGGTTTGTACTGAAAACCGAACGGAACCATTTTTGGTTCGGTTCGGCCATAAAAACGAACCGATCGGAGCCCTAATTATAATGTCCATTGCTCTTTGTTCGTTTGATTTGGTTAATTTAATTCAATTCATCATCATGCCTTTTTCTAAGGCACTTTTATAATCATTTTGTCAAAATCGGTGTTCCTTTTTCTCTATAACTGAAGAGTAAAGAAATTCTACAAACATCAACCGCAACGCCAATCTGACCAGAAAATGGTTTAGACGACTTTTAATTAAATTAACTTCTATTTTTAACTTTTTAGTTACAACGAAAGTTTGCAGCATATGAGCAGAATGTCCTGGCTGAAATTTCAATAATCTTAGCTGGGCTGTCATTTAATTAAATAACCTTCAAACACCATCATTTTATAAAGCTGAGAGCCATCGCCTAATTCCACACAAGACCAAATTAAATTCTTAATCATTTGTCAACAATTTAATTCAAAGCACGCGTCCTTCTTTCTCTTTTCTTAATTTAAAATCAATTAAAAGCAATTAGCAACTGAAGTTTGCGGACAAGGAGTGTGCAGAAGGTGTATTTGGTTTCAACTAGACTTTCGATACAACTTCAAATTATCACAAACATTGGATTTTTTTTAAGTACAGAAGAAGACCGAAGGAATATAACTGCCGTCTTAAGGTCAAATTCAGCGTGCGTATTTGGTCAATGAGAAATTCCTTCTTGAGATATGACAACCTCCTCTTCGAGAGATATGCCCTCATTAATATACGCACTCCTAATGTTGGAGAGATACGCACTCCTAATGTTTGAGAGATTAGCAATCCTTGAGATATGCCCTTCTAATGTGGCCCTTTAATGTTGAAAAAATACGCCCACCTAATGTTAAATGTATGCCCTCCTTGATACGCATTTTAATGTAGAAGAGATTTCCTTTTCAATGTTAATACCACATTCACTATGAAACAGATGTGTGGATCCACAGCATGGCTGAACGTGTATTTGAAGCCATCTGGTACAACGCGCTGACAAACTGACCTCTTCAGAGGATTCAATATGAAACATAATTGCGAGTCGAATAATACTTGGCACACTTCGGAATAGACGCAATGTGAACGTTAACTACGGTTGACTGACTCTAATAACGAATTCTGTACGTATTCAACGTGTGTATTTGGACGATGATAAATGCCAAATGGAGATATGGCAACCTCGTCTTCGGAAGATATGCCCTCCTCAAGATACGCCCTTCTAATGCGGGAGATATAGGCACTCCTAATGTTTGAGAGATTAGCAATCCTTGAGATATGCCTTTCTAATGTTGGAGAGATATGCCCCCTTAATGTTGAAAAAATACGCCCACCTAATGTTAAATGTATGCCCTCCTTGATACGCATTTTAATGTAGAAGAGATTTCCTTTTCAATGTTAATACCACATTCACTATGAAACAGATGTGTGGATCCACAGCATGGCTGAACGTGTATTTGAAGCCATCTGGTACAACGCGCTGACAAACTGACCTCTTCAGAGGATTCAATATGAAACATAATTGCGAGTCGAATAATACTTGGCACACTTCGGAATAGACGCAATGTGAACGTTAACTACGGTTGACTGACTCTAATAACGAATTCTGTACGTATTCAACGTGTGTATTTGGACGATGATAAATGCCAAATGGAGATATGGCAACCTCGTCTTCGGGAGATATGCCCTCCTCAAGATACGCCCTTCTAATGCGGGAGACATAGGCACTCCTAATGTTTGAGAGATTAGCAATCCTTGAGATATGCCTGCTAAATAAATAAATAAATTTAATTTTACATTTCCTATGCGGTAAACCAGACTTCAGCCCCTGTAGACCTATGTTCGTGTCTTTGGAATTACGGCTAGTTCAATCTCCGCATCTCTAGCTAATCTCCAAGATCTGAAACAGAGGAGCCAAGCGGGGACAATTTTCAAAAACTCCGACCTTAACGTTTTACCCAAAACAATATAAAT
>JAQFYE010004118.1:0-13974 GCA_034694305.1 Protaphorura glebata
ATTACGGGATGTCCATTTGATTTTAAATTGGACGAAGTAATCATATTTGTTCGAAAGCATTTGCTTCATCCAGATGTTGTAGCCGAACATCAACGCCTGCTCAACAAAAACGAAAGTTTTGTCTATCCACACCGACGAGCTCAAATAAAATCATTTGCAATTCCAATCGGAAGTTTGGGGACAACAGGTGAACTAGTATTTTCTGGTGATTTGCCTGAACTTTTGACCATTGGTCTGGTAACATCTGCAGCTTATCAAGGAACGCTAAACAAGAGTCCTTTCAATTTTGCTCCACATGGAGTAACGTCAATCACAGTAACCTTGGACGATGAGGCAACCGTGTACAGAGCATTGAACTTTGATTTTGCAAACGAACAATATTTGCTTGGATATAATGCAATGTTCAAGGCTGCGCAGAATCAAACTGACGGTAACAGCTTGACTAGAACAGACTTTATAAATGGAAATGTTCTCGCGGTGTTCGATTTGATATCAACAAATTCGGTTGGCGCATTTCACGCACCAAGATCGGGAAAAGTTAAGATTGAAGTAAAATTCTCAACAGCAGTGCTGGAACCTCTGAATGCTATCGTCTACGGACAGTTTCAAGGACTTGTGGAAATTGACAAGAATCGGAACGTTACACTCACAAACAATGGATAAAGGCCTCGATACTACGACCCTGGAAACTGCGCTGGAACAACTTTTGCACGGAACGAGAGTGAAATCCTGGTATGTCATCGCTGCCGATCAGATGAACAAAATTAAGTTTGACAAATCTCCAACAGCAATAATTATTAATATAGATAAAATTAATCAACCTGGTCGACATTGGATTTGTTACTTTATTGAATCTAAAAATAGTTTTGAATATTTTGACTCTTATGCGAGATCACTTTCATCTTATACTGTAGATCGCCCGCAAGGAAACCTTGTAACTGCAAATTCTAAAGCTAGGCAAACTAATTCTAGCGCTCTCTGCGGAGAATATTGTTTATACTATTTATATCTTAGAGCCTTAGGCTGGTCTATAGATAGAATACAAAATTCTTTTGTAAATAATCGTAAACGTAATGACTTGATGATCAAAAAGTTCTTTTCAAAACTAGTTCGTAAAAATAGATGCGGCCAATCTTGTTGTTCTAGAATACAAAATAAATTTTAAGTGTAAACAAATTGTCAAGTACTAATTTTAAGCAAAATAAAAATCCTCTTCAATTGGTAAAATTAAATTGCATTTATTTGTTTGCATAAATGTTGTCATCCCACTGGCATATCGATCAGTAGAAGTTTAGTTACTGTCGCGACAACTTCACTATGTCTGGCTTAACTCCTTCGAACGATTCATACTACGACTGGTTGGACCAGTACATGACTTCGTTAGATACTGGCAATCCCCCTCGTTTGGGTTTGGATTCGACCCAAAATTATCCAACTCCTGTCGTTCTACCCACCCCTTCGTCTATAATATATCCCGATCAAGCTCCACAGACTGTAGATGTAGTTTATGATTCGCAAATTACCCAATTTGATTTGTGTAGACAATTAGGATGGTGTCCAGAGTGTCTGGCAAGTTTTGCTAACACTGACGATTTTGATCGTCATTTGACTCAAGTCCCACATGCATTATTCGGCAGTGAACATTTTGTGCAACCTAGGGAGAATGTAGAAGTGCACTCAAGCCAGTTTGACTTTATGGAAAATGAGTGGTACAAACAAAGATTTTGTCCAGATTGTGTAGTAAGTTTTGCACGTCCGGGTGATTTGGATCGGCATTTGTGGGATGTTCATCGGGAATACTTTAGACCAGAAAATTTCCTACAACAAGGTAGAGGAAGGAACAATGGAGTGACAATTCATTTTACTCAAGCACAAGAAGCAATCAATGGAATGTTTGTCGTATACAAGGCAAACTTGGCTGGAGTAGCACATTTTAAAGATGTTGATCGGTTGTTTCAAAGTGCGCGGGAATCTGCAGAAACTGTCCTGACTCAGGAATTGGCACGTCGTAAGAATTTGCGAGCAATTTTTTCAATATATGCAGTGTTCTCTAGGACGAATCCGGCTACAGGAGAAGTCGAATATACTGACGCAACGAACATGCCTGTAATGCGTTCCTTTGATCACGTTCTTATGGATAAATCAATGATAGCAAAAATCTGGCAATCCGCAATGAATAAGATTGCGGTTGAAGTTGAAGATTTTATCCAGCATGGTTCCGGTTGGGTCTTGGACCGCATTGAAGAATTTGCTATCAAGATAAGTACATTCAATGCAATTCGCGGTGCTAGCTACATGAACCTTCCACCTCTACTTGAAAGAAAGAAAATGTCGTTACTGAATGTTAAGAATGACGTTGAAAATATGGAACAGGATCATCTAAAATGTTTTGTGTGGAGCATACTTGCACATCCTATTTTTGAAGTATTGCCGAGTGGAGCGGAACACAAAGACCGTCGACGTCATTCGGCCAAGAATGTTGCAACCTATAAACCTCATATTGGCAGACTTGTCCTTGATGGTTTGTCGTTTCCAATGACAATTGAGCAAATACCAAAATTTGAAAAGCAAAATCCTGACATTGGAATAACTGTTATTGCATACGAACTTCGAGAAAGCGATTATGAAGAACATGGGGAGGAGGAAGAGGATTTGAGCACACGTAATTTAACGAAGGTAGAAATGGTTAAACGGAAAAATGCGAGCTATAACAGCATGCAAGAGAAAATTCGTGAAAGATGTTTTCCTCGATATGTTTGTTCGGAAAATAGACGAGTCAAAATAGACCTCCTTCTTCTTGTAGCAGACACAATCGAATGTGAACAACGTCCAGATCATTTTGTCTTAATTAAAGACCTTGTTTCGCTATTGCATACCAACAGAAATTCTGAAACAAAAGCAATATGTCGAAATTGTCTCCAGACTTTCAAAGAGTATAGAACGCAAAATGATCATCAAAAGTACTGTGCTTCTTTACGTCTCCAAAGAACATCATTCCCAAGATTAGATAACAACATTTGCAGATTTTCAAAATGGGATCGTACCCAGTTGGTACCATTCAGAATTTATGCAGATTTTGAATGTATACTCCCAGAGTCGGGAGACGAAGAAGTTTATGGAAAAACAGAGAAGCTTCAAGAGCACATACCTTGTGGATACTGTTGGATTTGTGTTGACCATGAAGGAAATCGCTACAGTTATAGTCGTTATCATGCTACTGATCCAAATGAAAACGTCGCACGTCGATTTCTATTGGAGATTATTGGGTTGTGTGAACATCTCCAGGAGGTAATGGAAGAATATCAAGAAACCGCAGCTAGCACCATGGTAATTGAGGAAGAAAAACGTTCACAGTTGATCGGTCCCGGAATTCCACCGAATATAAAGTGCTGCTTTTGTGGTGGTAAATTTCCACATCCATCAGAACAACTACTAAGAGACCGTGGCCCAGTTCGCCATCATTCACATCTTCCACCATATTTATTTGTGGGTTGGGCACACAATTCATGTAATTTGAATGCACGTATGTCAGACACAATCCCAGTGATCATGCATAACTTTTCAAGCTACGACAGTCATTTTATTGTGCAGGCCAGTGACAAAACAATTGTTGACCAACTCGAAATCATTCCCAGGACATCTGAAAAATTCCTTGCTGTATTTGTGAACGGATACATACGTTTTATTGACAGCTATGCGTTTTTTGACAAATCGTTAGCAATTCTCGCAGACAGTTTACCAAAGGGAGATCCAAATTCCTTCAAGATTACCCGTCAAATGTTTGGAAAGGAAGATCTGACCGCGACAGCTGCTGAGTGCATCGCTTACACCCATACTAATCCAGCAGTTGCACAAAGTGTAATCAAAATGAATGACTTGATTTCGTCTGGAAACTGTTCAAAAGAGGATTTGACCAATTCCGCAATCGAAATGTTTCACCGGTCTTTGGAGTTCAATAGCACGGATGAAGCAATTGCAGTAATTGCGGATAAAATAAGACGACAAAGCATTGCATACCCAGGCGGTGATGTTGAACTACTCTTACAAAAACAGGCCTATCCATATTCTTATATGACGTCTGTGGAAAAATTCAAAGAAAATAGACTTCCACCACCCGAAGCATTCTACAACGACTTGGCTGGCAAACATATTGAACCAAATGTGTATGAACATTTGCAAAAAGTTTGGCAACGTTTTGGACTAAAAACTCTTGGGGATTTACACGATTTGTATGTCACACTAGACGTGAGCCTCCTTGCAGACATTTTTGAATCAAACAGAAGAATAATGTACAAACATTATCAGCTCGACATTGCGCACTATTTTAGTCTTCCCATGGTTTCAAAAGATGCATTATTGAAGAAGACAGAAGCAAAATTGGAATTGATAACTGATCCGACCATGTATTGTTGGTTGGAGACAGGCGTAAGAGGAGGACTAGTAAGTGTTGGGAGCTTACGTGCTGCAAAAGCGAACAATCGATATATGGGTAAAGAGTATAACGAAAACAAACCAACTTCGTATATCGCGTTTCTGGACGCAAATAATCAATATGGCTGGGCATTGTCTGAACCCTTGCCGGAGAAACACTTTGAATGGGTTGAGGGAGCAGATCTACTTAGGATTCGCCAATATTATGAAAACTTTATCAATAATCTGGGAGATGAGGATCCAAAAGGCTACATTTTTAAAGTTGATCTAGAAGTACCTCCGGAACAACATGAATTCCTAAACGATTATCCTCCAGCACCTGTGAAGCGAGTTGTTGGGAGGGATGAACTTTCTCAATATCAGCGGAATTTAATCGATAAAACGAAAACACATCCCAGCGTTCTAAAGACGGAGAGATTGATTGCAGACCTTTTGCCAAAGAAAAATATGGTTTGTCATTATCGAAATTTAAAAATGTGGTTGAAACTAGGATGTAAGATTGTGGCTATTCACAAAGTACTCAAGTTTACTCAAAGTCGTTGGATGAAACCATACATTGAATTCAACACATTGATGCGTCAACGTGCTACAAGCGACATTGAAATTGCGTTTTGGAAGGCTTTAAACAACTGTGGTTTTGGCAAGATGATTGAGAAATTGCGAGAGAGGCAAAATATTATTCCCATTCTCACCGAAACTAAAGGAAAACGCTACAACAAGAAACCGACTATCCAGGACTTTAAAATTATTCATGAAGGTCTTGTACTGTTGATAATGAAAAAATTGGCTGTAACACTCAACAACCCTATTGCTGTCGGATTTGCATGTTTGGAACTGTCCAAATTGGTTATGTTCAATTTTCATTACGAATTCATGAAGCCTACCTTTGGTGACCATGCCAGACTAATGTACACGGATACAGACTCCTTTGCCTACTTTGTCGAACATCCGAGTCAAGATTGGGACATTTATAACGTGTTTAAGGAGCATGAGGAAAGGTGGTTCGATATGAGTGACTACGAACGGGAAGATCCTATGTGGAATCGATTATACAGTCCGCTTAACAAGAAAGTTTTGGGAAAATTTAAGGATGAGATGAGCAACTCTATTATTACACATATGGTTATCCCAAAACCCAAAATGTACAATGTACGATACATAAAACATGGAGTGTGTAAAGATTCGGGGAGTCGAATAAAAGAAGTTCGAGAAAAGAAAAAAGCAAAAGGGCTTGGCAAGAAGACTGTGGAAAAAGATGTAACACAAGAACATTATATCAATGCTATCGAAGGAATTCAGAATGAGGACGTGTCGATGAGAAGTATTCGCAGTTTTGCCCACGTCTTGCACACGGTCAATTCTAAGAAGAAGTCAATCAGTGGGGTGGATGTCAAGCGCTATTGTCTTGATGATCAAGTTAGTACACTTGCATTCGGACATAAGGATATCCCAGCTTATTATCAGTGAATAAAATCTTTCGAATCTACTATTCTGCGATCAGTACTAATCTAATGTAGCATGATGACAGACTCTATCAATTTCTCGCTGCAGCACCCGTTTACGTTTACAATTACTGGCCCCACAATGAGTGGAAAAACGTACTACGTACTAGACTTTTTGCGAAGGAGAAATGAGATTATAAGTGAAAAAATTGCGAAAGTGGTCTATGTATATACTGAGAGTCAACCTATCTTTGAAAGTTATGCAAAAGAAGACCCGGATATTGTGTTTACAACCAACATTGGAGACGTTGACAGCCTCATTGTGTCCAAAACATTAATAATATTTGATGATAAGCTGTTAGACTTTAATGATACAAAGGAGAACAAGGTGATTGCCGACTGGTTTATAAAGGGCGCGCATCATCGTGATTGTTCAGTAATATTAATTCTACAGAACGCGTTTGACAAAGCTCTCCGGATCTGCAATATCAACTCGGTATACTTGGCGTTCTTCAATCAAATTCGGGACAAGAGCACCATCTTTAATATTGCAAAACAATATTGTCCGGGAAAAACAAAGTTTTTACTGAATGCTTACGAACGTGCAACTTCAAGACCGTACAAATATTTGTTTTTTGACTTTCATCAAACCCAAAACAATTTGTATCGAGTACGTAATAATACATTTCCTGACGATGATTGTGAAATTTACGTTCCAAAATGAGATTTGAAGAAAATAAAGAATTTTTGGAAAAATTTGTAAATTCAACACCGCCCAGGCGAACAAGATTAATAGCAAAAGCTACTGTGGAAGAAATCAAAACTATTGTGGAGTGCATCATTAACCTCGATTGTTTATCTTTTCGAGAACCAGAGAAAAAGTGTTTGAAAAGATATTGTAAAACAATAAAAACGTTGAAGAAAATCGAGTGGACAACAATTGTCAAGGCCAGAAACGTTTTGCAAAAACATCTGACTGGATTGAGCAAAATTATAGCCTGTATACTTGTGCAGCAAGTCGAAGAGGTTGTTGACAAGATTATATCATGGCCCGAGTAATGAAAGTAATTACACAAGAATTGTATGACAAACTGCTGAGCGGAAGAAGTCAATCAATCGACGAGAATCCGATCGATCAAGACGAACGGATACGACTTGTTGTAAGTCTTTTGTCGACTAATCAACAGTCAAAGGCGGAAAGAATTTTAAATTTACTGTCATCGACAAAACGTTTTGGGTGGAAATCTCCTGGAGGACAAATTGTTTATAATAATGACGAAATTCCAGATTCTCATATTGTAGACTTGATTTCCCTATGTACAAAAAAATTTCCTACTAAACGATGGAATGTTGCTGGCCTAACACAATTCCTCTCCATTCTTCGCAATGAGCGTATACCGGAAGATTTGTTATCTGCGCAGACGTGCGCTCTGCTCAAGGAAACGCCAATCCCACAAGTTTCTACGTGGATAACATTTGAGTCGAAATTTCCTTCAGTTGAATTTTAAACATCAACATGGACACGTCAGGCTTGTGGTATGGTGATCAAATGCAAGTTATAGATACAGCGGAAAAATGTGGAATTCGAAGCTCCCGAGATTTGAGACCGACTGGAATTGCGTCTGGGACATGGGCTTGGAAAATGCATCAGAATCTAAAAAATCTCCTCGGAAAGCGGTCTACTCTAAGTTTAAATACTGTAATGGGTATGCGCTGTTTACAATCTCGCCTCACGACGGCTTCAGCGCTTGTCGAAATTAGCGAAAAATACTTTTTGGAGTCAGACTATTTGCAGCATTTGAATATGCTGTCTGAAATTCGCAAATTGACATCCACGTTGGCAGCTAGTTTGGATGGGCTCGGAGATCTCGGTATAATTGAACGTCAACAATTAGAAACATATCACCCATTCCGAAATCCTGTCTGGCTAATGGCTCTTATTGCTTTGTTGGAGTTTTTCTACAAATCAAACTATGACGCTCCATTCTGCGACATGATGAAATTTCGAGAATTCTGGTACGAGTTTCCACAAAACTATGGTTCGAATACTTTTATGGAAGAATATCGCAATGAAGAGGAGCATCTGGGATGTAATTATATGGATACTACTGACTGGAGTCTGCAAGCTATCAGCAACGGATGTAAATAAATATATGGTTTTTTCTCTTTTTCTTTATTAAATTAAAATTTATTCTTTTTGACTTAAAAGAAATGTAATCTAATTTGGTATGTAGTAATAAAAATTGCTTGTAGTTTCATATGGTTTTTAATAAAAACATTCATTTATTGCACTATTCTACAAATGTCTCATCAGATAAATTTAGTTGTTTTGAAAATTTCTTCATTCTTCAAACTCGTTTTCGAATTCTTGGATTGATGCAAAGAGTAGGCGCGCTTCTCCCTTTTGTAGAAAAATGGTTGGACCGTCCCAGTCTGGGTAGCCTTCAATTTTGCGTTCGTTGTTAACACAAAAATTGTAGATGTTTTCATTTTCATTTTTGCACAGTCTGGCTCGACAGTTTCCATACGATTTGTCTGGAATGCAGAAAGTGATTGCAGGATTCCAAAACTCTGCATCAGACTTTTTGAGTGAAATTAGATTTCCAAGGTAGAATAAACTTGGGATGGATTCATCATTGCGATCATTTCCATCAATCTCGTCCAGCAACATGTTTCCCCATGCGGCGAGTTCAACTCCAGTCTTGCGAACTAGTTTGAGAATAGACGGTTTTTGTCCAGTTTTGTTGTTCCGTTTTATGTAGTACACGATTGACTCTGTAACCATGTCCATTCCGGGGCGAATCAAGACTCGGCCTGCTTTTTTTACATACTTGGAAGACCAGAATGATTCCACCTCCTCGGGTGTTTCTCCTCTCAATTTCTCTCGCCACATTTTCATACGGTTTCCACCAGACATTTTGATTTTTTGAATTTCAGAATATGTTACAAATTAATTGAGTTCTCTTTTCTAGTAGAACAAGTTTGAAAGTGTTGACTTTTGAAATTAGAATGCTGTGGAATGAATCAACATACATTGACATTTATACCCGTTTGAAATTGTATAGCCGCTATTATACTTACAACCATACATAGCATGTAGGTAGTAGGACTTATAGCATATTCAATTCATGAATGCGATTTTATATTTCATACATAAGTACGTAGCTATGAGACGTTTTCAGAGTTTGTATACATATATAAGTGGCATATATACTGCAACTAGGCTTGAAAAGATAGACTATGAACGTATGAACGTGTTGGATATAGGTATAGCATGATGCTTGGTTCGATATAGGTATAGGTATATCGCGTCTGAGGCTGGATATAGGTATAGTAACGTATGGGGCTGCGTGTAGGTATAGCAATGTATAGAGCTGGATATAGGTATAGCACTATACTTGCTATATAGGTGGCTGGATATAGGTATATCGCCTCAGGCTTTGCACTATCAATACTACTTATGCGAAATGGCTATTTGACTTTCATATTTCTATGCACACATAATATATGGGAATGCCTATTAGCCCATATAACCGTGCAATTCGGTCATTGTTTATTGCATGATTTGCGTGTTTTCGTTTGAGAAGAAAAGCAATAAGACGAACGCTAATTAAACAAACAAATAATAAACTGGCCGACACGCAAATCTATGAATAATGTTTATAATTTGAGTCCACTAGAACCTGGCCACGAAAAGAATTTTTTACGGGTAGGCATGCATAGCGTAGATCAAGGCCAAGAGGTCGAGTTTAGAAAGGATTGACTAAACTAGTAACATAGAAGTCCGACCCATTCTTTGTCACACTCATCACGAGCTAACGTGTATTAATTTTTACGGGGCAGTAAATCTCCAACCCTACGTTTTACACAGAATCAGAATTTTTCTCATTCTGACTTGTGCATTACTGCACTGCCACCACATATCGCTCACCAAATATCTTTTTAACAGTACATGCCAAATGCCTAATGCAAATCTCCGTAGTACCGCTACCGCGTTTCTAACCCTATAGGGTCATTTTACTGAATTACTAATACTGAAAAATGGAAAACTCCTGGTGTTTTTCACCCGTTTCTTCGTGGCCTTCCGTCCAAAAACCCATGAAAACTTAAAAATTTCAAAAAACGAACTTTTAAAAAATGCTTTCTTAAAATTTTAGAAATCCGGATATTCAACTCATTAATGTCTCGTGATGTTGAATGATGTCTTCGTTGATGACGGAGTATTGAATAAATAAACAAATCACTTCTTATATTACCAATTCGTGGCTAATAACGCAGAATGGACCTTATTATTTTCCGTTCATACGGTTGGTTGCAATCCTTGAGGATTTGTTATCCTCGTGACCACGTGAGAAATAAGTGAACTGAGTTGCACTGCTTGGGTTTTAATTATTACCACTCCGATTTTCAGGCAGACAGGCCAGACTGGTCAAAAATATCGAGTAAATGTATTTTTGTATTGAGTCTCACATATGTGAATGGTAAATAAATTTATTACTGTTTGATGAAGAGTTTGATGAAATAACGTTTTATTTTAGTAAATTTCGTATGCCAAAAGAAAGTTGTTAGGAATGACTTGATTGGAGGACCATTTCATTAGTTTGTCTGATTAGCCAACAAATATGGGTGCCGTGCGAGCACAGTTGAACCGAGTTACTGCAAATCAGAGAAAAATAGAGAGATCGTGTTACTTTTGCTAATATTTTAGCACTCACACGGGTACGAGTGCATAAAATTCCCTTACATGACTTGTCCTTAGCCTTGGCACAGTTAAAGGCGCAATTGTTTGGAAAATCAAACGAGTCATCAGTGCTGTCGGCACACACTTGGCTGTCGTCTTTCCCAGTACTCTTGCAATTACAATCTAATTAAATAAAAAAAAAATACGTCTTTATTCTTGTACTATTATCGAGAATGCTTCCCAGAGCTAAAGTTGTAGAATAATCATCTCATACAATTCTACAATAATATCCCAGATCTTGCATATTCAGGATTGTTGGAAGGAATGCCTTTATATCATGTAATGCTCGGATTGGATTGGATCGGATCTGAAGATCTGATTGAACCTTGACACCCTATTTGAGAATCCGATTTCGGATTATGGTTAAATTCAATCGAAGCCAGGATCCAATCCACGGATGTTGGTTAGGAACACATGCCAGTAATTTGAATATTTTAAGGTCGAGATCCGACCTAATCCGTAGATTTTGGTTTGGATCCTAGCTTGCTGGATGTCAACATGATCCGAACACCTATAAACCTCAGATTCCGCGCAAGGCAAGGGTTAGACGGCGAAAATGTTATTGCTACCATCCGGTTTCGCCTGTACTCTCCACACCGGTCTTTCCCTTGGTTTTTCTAGAGTGTCGCCTTCAACTGGGACAGAGAGAGAGACTTGAAGGAGGTATAGTAATGTGGACGCAAATATTAAACTCCAGAGCACTGAGTGTTCCATTATGTCGGACCCTGTGAATCGGAATATTTGAGTTTAACAATCAATACCTCTACTACAACGAGTAACAAATGTGCCGTGACGCCCAGAAAATAACTGACCTCTTTTCGTGTTCGCATTTAGCAAACAACTTTGTGTTGTCTTCAAATAAGTTTGCACTTATGAACTGGTCGTTATGATACGGAGAAAAATAAAATATAAACAATGTGATTACAAAGTGTTTGGTGTAACACAAGGTCACAAATCCATGGCATGAGAATCGACTCAACGACATCATGCAAACCGGACTCCGATGTTCATAATCAATCCACAGACAGAATGTTTATCGTTAATATTGTGTTATTATTCATTCAAGACAAATTCTATTTTACCTATTGTTAACTTGACATGAGATTTTGTATGAAGGAATTTTTGTATGAAGGAATTGTAACTTTTGTATGAAGGAATTGTAACATGAGAGAAAATGCTTTTACGTCCGCACATTTAGTATAAATTCAACGTGAAGTGCATTATACTTTATCACTTGTAAATTGGTCTTTGCTTGTACTACATTTGATCATATTCGTTTGAGTTGGTTTATGACTAAACCAAAAATACATGTAAAATTCTAATTACATTCGTCTTCCACTCTTCTGTGCATTCATTCGCCATACGGGCAAATAGCAGATCACATTAGAGTCAGGGTTGAGTTGACTAGGCAGTGGGACTGTAGGTGAATTTACGACTCATCTTCAACGCGTCAAACAAGAACACAAAAATACCTTTTGTCGTTCTAACAATTTACATTAAGAACTTGTTTCTTTCATTACGTTTTAGCCTTACACGGACTGGAACGCTTCCGGTGACGCCCATCTGCCGTTTCTTTCCATGTAGGGTCTAATGCAAATATTTACCAGATAACTAAACGTGGTTCTTCAACTCAATAACATGTATTTTTTATTTCTGATATGATTAGACATTTCATCAAAGTATCAAATTAGGTATGCCTTGTGTTTCTGGATTTGCCCTGGCTTTGCGCTAACATGAATGCAAACGCCTAAAGGCGACCCGTACCTAAATTATATGATATGTTACGTAATTTCTTAGCCAAAAAGATGAGTAAATTTTGCACGGTTTCCATGCTTTAATGCATTTAAGCATTCTGTGCCCTAATATGCCAAATAACGATTAAGTATGTTTGTATGGAATCGAACGAATGAGACTTTTATAGTCATTAAAATGAACTGTGGTGTACAGTTTGATCCACTTATATTTCACTTTAGTCAGCAAAATGATAGATAACTATTGTTGGAACTAATTTGATTGCAGTGAGGATAAATCTAGCGGATAAAGAGGATAAAGAGGATAAATAGGAATAAATAGGAAATTTAGAGGATAAATAGTCGACACTTAAATGTTCACATTTGTTCCGATTTAGATATGGTAAATACGACATTTTGATATATTGCCAAACGATTTTGGCCAAATTGATTTTGAACTGAAAACCCCCGGAAGTAAGGGTGGGTCACAACTTCAGTATAATCACAGTACAGTACTGCAGTGCAGTCTAATCAGAACATAAGGACTACAGTACTTAAGTACGGCAAAGGTAACGGATTCGGATCCGGTTCTGGCAGCAACCCATTTACCCATAAGGCGGATTTAGCGAAGCACATACCCCGTGTATTTCTGGCGCCCAGACGATACGACTTTTGGGGGTTGACCTTCACAAAAGTTTTTCAGCAGGTCAAGGGCTATAACATATCCAAAGCGCAGCCGTTTCTGACAGGGGGTTATTTGCCGTGCCCCTAGTGTAGTAGTGTAGTATCCTTTGTTCAGAAACGTAACTACATTTGTTGTGATGCACTGATATTTTTATTCATTTCATCCATTTCCTAATGCAAGAGTTGTATTACGTTCACTGACGAAGGAACTATTTGAGGTGATTCTCTTCGATCTCCCCCAAACTTTTTCTGAAAGACTTTGCCCCAAACCCTCAAAAATGTTATTAGGTCAAGCAAAACTGAAAACTCAATTTTCTTTCGAAAAAACCGACCAGAGCCAAGACACTGTAGTGGTCTGTGTTCCAGTACACTAAATCTGTTTGACCGGGGTTCAGTTTTAAGGGCCTGGTCGTCCCATTCCTGTTCCTTCCGACTATTCGGGCGTGGATTCGGAGTCCACTATCAGCTCGATTGGATCCGACGATTGATGGCAGTCTGTGACTGTGCCCTGGAGACAAATGTATCCAGATTCCAAACTTTGAATATTATTTAATTTTTGGAAAACCGTCGACATGTTTGGAATGTTAAGCTAGAAGTTAGCTAAAATATTTTTACACCCTTGTAAAAATTGTGAGTCTTGAGATTAGTGGTTGGGAATAGTTGCATGGCGTGTCCAATGCTAAGATCTTTGGAATCAAGACGAGGTCATATTAACAGTCGATGCTTGTTGTGACCTTGTGTACCTTTCATATGAATTTCGTCAAAATCCGTCAACACTTACTGTATGTGACCTCTAGTGACCTCAGAAGTCACCTGGCGAGGTCATATTAACACCAGGTGTTTCTTGTTACCTTGCGTACCTACCATATAAATTTTGTTGAAATCCGTCAACATTTACTGCATGTGACCTCTGGTGACCTCAGAGGTCACCTGACAAGGTCATATG
>JAQFYE010004119.1:0-13972 GCA_034694305.1 Protaphorura glebata
GCAGTGTCTCGCCGCATCCTATGTTAAAGCTCTCACACTGACACGCTATGCTAACTCCTCATCCTAGAACGCTATGGTAAACTAAATATCTAAAAATAAAACCGCTTCAAAACAAAAATTCCAAACATTACATGCACTCGCGTCAAACAGGCCTTTCCTCAAATTCTGCACATCTTCAACACTTTTCCTTTCACAGAACGGAATTTATTCGCCCGTGAAATGACGCAAATTAAAATGACTTCGGATGAAAGAGTGGAGCGCAACTGTGCTTCTGTTCTGTACTGGCCCCGTGAGTCATAATTCTGACTAATATAATTAACAATAAACAAGTCGTTAATTAATAAACAAGGACATGACACCAGACACGTCATGCACATTGTACGTGAGTGCGTGAGTACGCATAATTTACAAAGTGCATAGTGCAAAGATTTTAAAAGGGTGGATGGTCTCTGCTCAAACGACGTGACAAGTTAAAGGTCGTATTACTACATAATTCATCTGCAAGCAAAGCAAAGATTTCTGTGAAATTAAAAACACCATTATCAAGTTTAGCAAGAACGATAAAAGCTGTCATACATTACTACAAGATACAAATTATGGTACAAATGTTACGGACAATTAGTCAAATCAGTACCTGTTCAAAAATCATCCGAAAGTACTCAATGACATGCTCACTAATTGTCTTACATACATTTCAGATACACTACAAATCACCTTACGTTGAACTTGAGAAGTAACGCACAACTTAAGTGAAACTACACGACGCAACACTCTTCAAAAGGAATATTCATTTTTGATGATCTTGTAATGAAAACGAATATGAATTGCCAAGTCGTTCGTTAAAGATTGGATATGGTGTCCCGACAGTGCCGTCTGAAGTCAGATTTATTCATGTCTTGTTAAAAAGAAAAAAATTAACACGATATCACTAGTTTCATACGCATAAACCTATCTAGCCCTCAACTAATGGAATTTGATTGATTCAGATTGCAATCCTGGCGCTGCGTCACCAGTGCAAAGAAACAGAGCCAACATATTGTAAACATAACCCTGTACAAATCAATTTATTAATTTTTAAATTTGATCTCCCTGTGACACAACTACTATTATCGTTATATCCGGCTATAACCAAATATGCAAGGTTATTAGCGCAATTTCAGCGCTGGCACTGTATGGATTGAAATTTGTAATTTGCTATTCTCTAGTCAGCCAAATTTCACACATAACATTGTATTAGAGTATCTATCTAGCATGTGTGGTCGCGGGTCTTCTTGTGTATATAAATTTATCTGCATTTTCTCGAAAAGATAAATAACTCCAATTGTGACGGGCACACAGTACTTAAAAGCTAAACAGATACGAGGCGTCGATAGATTTAGAGCTGCTGGCCCGTGTTATTCTCGCTGTTTAGTATTTTTTCTTGCAACTCAGGACTTTTGGTACGACTATTAAAGTCACATTTCAAGTGGTTTGTTCCATCACCACCTTGATTTTGGTTTCCTTGTTCGAAATCTAGAACACGACAGAAACGGGTGTCGTTTGTCGGAATAATTCATTCTCAAACGAGCTATCGTACGAAATAATAAATTTTTGTATTTGCTATTATTAACATTACTTGAGGAAATTGTGGTTTCCGGAATGATTCCAAAGTGCGACACACATCCGTTCATATAAGTGGACATTACATACGGTGCGTGTATGTACGTGTGACAGAATATTAATTTTGCAATCAATCTAGAAAGTGAAAAGCCCCGGAAATGTTTTCGAGGGAAATTGCATATTTTGCTATTGTTCTATTGGAAATTGGTTTTTTAAGTAATTCCGTCAATTCCCAAGATGTAGTGAGATTAAGGACATGTTGTGAGTTAAACATAAAAGGCGGACAGACAAAATGTTCATCGAAATCAGAATCTTCCACTGCGTCTGGCATTGTAGGAACTTGGACAGTCCCGGCGAATTTGATGTCCACAAACAAAACAAAAATATTTGAGTGAGTTTAATAAAAAAAATTGCCAAAAACAAATCCAAAACATAATTTTTTATTTCCAAGATTAACCTCAGAAAAGCTGAAATGCAACGGTGGGAAAGGAAACATTACAACTTTTCCGGCAAATATTCCACGACCGGCTGGACTTGCGGCATTACCGATAACATTTCACCCAAGCGGGTATTTGTTGATCAGTGAATCACCTTTTGCCGGAGAATTTTATCACACAAGCCAGTATTGCATCAACGGGTAAATATTTATCAAAAATTAATTGATTCGATTTTATTCTAAATTTCATAATTTGCCTTTAGAATTTCAGACAAAGAAATAGAAGTCCAAACTTGTGTCAGGCACTGCTCACCACAAGAACCATGCATCAATAAATGTTGTTCGCCCGATACCGTTTATTCTCGACTGAACCCTGACCCGGGTGTGGAACGATGTGTTGACCCTGGCCCAATAAAATGGACACCAAGACTGTTTAGCACTCCTAAGAAGCAGTTGAGTGAAGTTGAATTGAAAAAACTTCAACCATGGTATTCCTTGCGTCAACCGCCATCGTGGCTTCAGAACTGTATAAATCATACACTTCATTTTCTAATTTTTGACGAAGACATTGCTAAAATCCTACACGCCACCGATTCGATACGGTACTTATTATTAAAATTCCTTCCAAGAATCATAACTACGCATCCGTTCGCCTTATCACCCAAGTATCCGAATATGAATTGAGCACCTGTCCAAAAAATGAAACGGAGACGTCCCGGACCTTATAACTTTATCAGGATGGCCGGATTGAGCTATTTGTTGCATAAAGATTCAGATTCTCTCATAAAATTCTGGTAACACGACCCGTCCACAGAATTTCAAAATTTTGACACAACAGACGATTTCAGTCGAAACGTTAATCATGAATGCAACTCCTTCCGTTCACTTTTTTAGAGGTGTTCAGATCCTATTCGGATACAATATAGGCGAAAAACCTCCAGACGACTAGATCATTGAAAAATTCGGATAATCATTCATGAAATCCTTATTCATTTCCATTGCCAGTCACCGCTTTCGAACGGATGGTGAAATTCTTGTCTGGAACAAAATGGCGCGGCGCTGGGAAGTTTCTCCGAAGACGGAAAATTATTGCGCGGACGGTGTTTTGTACCAACCAGACAAATCTTACGAGCACAAAGAAGAGGAAACATTTATAATGACTTGTCCAATCCCATTTCAGCCAAGAAAAGTATGTTATTTTAATTTCGTACGATATTCACAACAAATTACGACTTTTCGCAGTTAAGTGCTAATTGGACCATGTAATTTTTAGGAACGCGATGCCTCCCTGTACTATGGAATCTTCGCTAGCATAACTTGTGTTTTTGCACTAATTACGGTCATTGTTTATGCTTTGCTGTGGGAAAAACAAAACGTTCATGGTTGGACTATTATGTAAGTTATGAAAAATTAATTTATGTTCAGGGTGTACCATACATAGGTGTCACACCCGATAAAAAATTAGCTTTCAATGGAATACAATTGGCAGTTTTGTTGCAGCTTGGATGAACCGGAACGATAAATGTTCCGTTCCTAGCAAGATTGACTGAATTTGAACGATCCAGTATTTCCGAAATTCGTTAAATTTAATCTTATACGGTAGAAATTCATATAAGGGCACTTAGGACGCTGGACATCTTGTAATTTTCTTTCTCACAATCAGGTTCTTAATTTTGAATGCTATGAATGGTGTGATTTTCTTTATTCACGACAGGTCACATTCGACATCAGTCTTCTTCTTTTTCGTATTTATAGCAACAGCTCATCTGACGAAAAATAATACGGGCACCCATAAGACGTCCGCGGGTTGTCTAGTCCTTGGTAAGTTGAAATGATCCGTTACTAGTCACTCAAACCTTTACAATTTGCACCAAATGTATCAGTTTGTAAGATGTTGGATTTGTTTATATACAGCGACACTGGCGCATTACTTTTTCTTGTCTACATTTTGCTGGCTGACAATGATCAGTTTTGACCTTTGGCTCACGTTTCGGTAAGCTAATGAAAATGATGAACAGGTTCTTGAAATTTATTCTCTCCATCACCGATTAAAAATTTCAATGGATGAAATGAATTCCAAAAGCCTGGACTCATCCTAACAGTTTGAAAATAATTAAAATAATAATTAGATACGATTCTTATTACATTAACTTATTTTTTTCGAAATGTCTAGTTCCATATCTTTGTCCAAGGGGAAAGGATTGAAAAGATTCTTGGGATATTCTGTCTTTGGCTGGGGAGTTCCACTTTTCATTGTTGGCTTGAGTTGGACACTGGAATTGATTTACAAGTAAATCCACGGTTTAGTTTTCATTAGCATTTTATTTTTGTCTTGTAATTACATAATGTAACAAAATTGTATTAAGGGATGACGATAATAGCGAAGTTGTGATACCAATGTATGGAGTCAAGATGTGCTATTTAACAACATATGCTTACTGGGAATATATTTACGCACCGTGTACAATTCTCATGTCACTAAATCTGATCTTCTTTGTGATGACAACTTGGAAACTCTATGAATTCAAGAAAAGTACAAGGTTCGCTACAAAAAGCGTTCAAAGGGATCGCCAGTCGTAAGAATTCAATTTCATCTCTTTCTTTGTTTACCTTAGTAGAACATTTCAAGTCGACTTTGTTCAAATAAATATTCGAGAAAGGAATTCATGTAAATTCCGAATAGTAAACGTTCTCGGCAGATGTTTAATTTGAACCAGCTAAATATCTACAGGTGTTGCAAAACTTTTCGAAATTCTTTTAAAATAAACCAAGTTTTGCGTCGTCGATAATGAAAATGACTTATATAAAATATTGGGGTTAAAATACACATTTTGGAAGCAAAATTGAAAATTTAACTTACTTCCTTAAAATTCTAGATACCTCCTATTCCTGAAATTATTCTTCGTAGTTGGTGTATTGTGGATCTTCGAAATTATATCATGGGCTGTTGACCAAACTGACATTACTTGGTAAATTTTGGAAAAATTACTAAAATAGTGTTTTCGAATGTTGTCTCTGATTGTCTTTAAACTCTTTTAAGGTACTGGCAAGTTCTCGATAGTTTAAATTGTCTATCTCCGGTCGCCATATTTATCATTTTCGTCTTCAAGTATGACGTCCTCAACTCTTTGGGTTCAAAATACCCTGTCATGAAAAGTAAGGCAAACTTTATCAAACTGCATGCTCACGAATGTTGCAATGATTTCTTAGGTGTTTCTGAATATTTCTAGCCCTATGTTGCCCGAATATGTGGATTCTGGGTCAAATCAGACGACAACAAACTCGGGGTACGGATGAGTCAGCCGCACTCAACATGTCAAAGACACATAATGACACAACCACGTCCAAGGTGTCAGAGTCGTCAATGGCTGATCGGTAAAATTATACCTGACCGGTATCCGCTGGAATGGCGGTGGAGCGTCGAATATGTGCCATAATGCATTTCAAATCTTGCCAGCGTCGACATAATATGCCCTCAATTTCAATTTGTTTCTGTGTGCAATATGGGGACACAAAGTCTACACGATGTATTACAAAGAAGTTTTTAAATGTCTTAGTCTATGTGCAATAATTACTCTGCCTGTTATGTGAATTTAACACACACATTAAAGGATTTTATAAAATAATTTCAAAAATCAGCGTTATTTTTTAATTAAACTATTGATGTTCGTAAGGATTCAAACAGACAAAAAATTTGTGTCAGAAGTCAAACCGAATGACTTGGATATACCCGAATGGCCTTAACCAGGTCACAAATATTTTGTCAAAAGCTGCCAAATGACTCCAAAACTTAAAATATGGCGGAATCTGGTATCTGGTCTGATCGGCGTCGTGATTGACGGTGCAAACTCCAATAGAACAGGATGGTAATGCGGCTTGCGAAATCATTACGGGCTTTGGAATATTTGTGAGAATTAACCTATAGTAAACGTCCGCATTTAAAACCGAATGTTTGGCAACAAAAACTACAAGTAAGCTGTGATGACCACCAGGACTAATTAAAATTTTTACACAATTGCACTTTTCAAGACACACTACAGAATCTTCGTTGCAATTCTGATGGATCACCTCTTTTCGATCAAAAAGAGGTGATGACCAACGTAGTTGTCTTCCCGGACTACCAGAGGTTTTGTAAGTTTTGCTCATGAAGCCCAAGATGAATAATACATATAGAGCTTTGTCTAAAATGTCAGGCAAGTCTGGTAAAAATCCTTACAAATATTTTTAAGGTAAGTATTTACTAGGTCCCTGGAAACCACGGATGCGACTAAAAATATTTTCTGCTATCTGTGATAGTTCATCCAAAGTTATTTCTTTGTTGACGCGAGATAGAATAAAGTTTGCTTAAATCATATTAGACATAACTATCGAAATAGATTCACTACTGTGTATACAGTAATCAAGATTGGAGTGATCCTGGTTCCGGGAAAATTCTCAATATTTATATATACGTTGTGATTTATTCTTAGAAAATTATTTTAACATGCCTCATGACTATCTGACCATTCCAAGAATGGCCTAATTTATATTTCCCTCTTATCTTATTTGAAAATGCACTTGGCCAAGACATCACTTCTTGTTGACTTCATTTCGGTGTTTCACTGAATGTTAGTGGTTTGTCATATGAATACATTTGTCGTCATCGGATCAACGTCTCCAAAAATTGGCTTGTCGTTTTGCAAGTTTTTGTTGGTTGCGAGTCTTGTTGGCTAAAAATAGATGAAAAAGAAGAAATCAAAACCTGAATTAAATTGGACTTAGGCTACATTTCAAATTTTTAAGTTATACGGTTACGGCGCGAGGAACCAAAGACACAATTTAAGCACTACACCAAAATAAGCTTGCAAATTCAGGCAGATGCCATATTCTAGCTTGAGAATAATAATTATTATTCTAAATATTTTAAACAGTTATTGTTTCCTGGAATTCAGTTCAAAAATCACTCTAAGGACTACCCAAAATTTTCAAATCATCAAATAAGGATGGCATTAATTTGCTTATTAAATATTATTGAGATTATGCAAATTATTGATTACTCACCTTGCGAATTCATGTATTTTGACCTCAAATAACTCCAATTCGCTTTGGCATGGACAAAATACCTCGGGTTTTGCTGGAAATTCCAACTCCTCACGAGATGCGCTACAACTGCATACTCCTTGCCCCCCTTCATAAATGAAAAATTTGAATATTTAGATTAATCATGTTGTTGAAGTCGGGCATCATGCGCACAAATATGTACGTATTGGAGCAAAGCACAAAGTCGACTTTATAAATTTCATTACCAATTAACAAAAGTTACAATTACCGTATTTACTCTGATAGAACCCAGTTTCTATTATAACCCGCTCTTCATTACAACCCGCGTACTTTCCCCTACTTTCTCCTACACCCTAACGGAGAAATTGGAGAAAGCGGCTGACCTGGAGATGGATTTTTTAAACAGAACCCCGGGGTTCTAATAGAGTAAACACGGTATTGTAACTCTTGAAGTGCTCATTCTATTTCAGTTAGTTTTAATTAAAAATTAAAAGTTCCAACCATTTTAATGTCCCGGCATTTTTAAAACTGCGGTTAACTGTTGATTATCGATATTCGATAGCAAGATTACTTTTAATTCGACATTTTATACTCCTTAATGTTTGTAAAAAAACTAATCACCCACACCAGAGAGGAATAGAAATAATAGGTAAACATCTATTCTCAATTCTCATTCCTTCTCGTCCTGAACTTATAAAATATAATGGAGATTCTTTACAATTAATCGGTTTAAAAAGAGAAATATTTTGTACAATTGGAGAGGTTTGGTTTAATTTGAATTCTCTCATTTACATATGTGTATCAGCAGAAGAGAAGCAGTTTGTATTAAGAAAATTGATTTAATTGAAGATTTAATTCTTCTGTAACTGCAATTATGTGCAAAAAAGGAAGCCATACGTAAATCAGTTTTGATTAAATCCATTCAGTTTCTTTCGATTTCAAACGAGTTTAATTTGAAAAAATAGTTACAAATTACAATACTTTGTGTGAAACATTATAATTAATAAAAATCCATTCGCCGTAAGAAACCAAATAGCATAATATTGCTCAAATAGGATGGGAAGATGGGATACCATATTCACGGCGGAGGTACCCCTCGTAGTAACAAAAAACTGATAAAAAAACTACGGTACACTTTCGACGGTATACTCTTATAATTAATTATATATATTTTGGAATTAAATTCCGAATATTATATATAGATTAATCAATTAGTTGTATTTATTGGAAACCACACTACTCACCATATGAAAATGTGGACTCTCTTGATGGTCAAGAATTAGTTTTTCAGCTGTTCTTCGAATTGACGGACACGATGAAGAAACTTCGTAAAACTTTTTAGAATTCTGAAATAATTGTAATATCAGAACGAAATTTTCGGCTACCACCAAATTGAATTTTTTAAACTGCGCCTTTTCTTTATTTGGATTGACTGGATTCTCCTTATGAATCCCGTCACACTCTATGTGTCTCCCTGTCTCTACTAGACTGCCTGCGTACTTTGTGAATCGCAGTAACTTAAAAATAACTGCGTAAAACACGTCCTAAAATAATTTAACAAACATTTAATAATTAATAAACACATTTTATAATTGAAATTCAATGTAAATGTAAGGTATGGGAGGATGGACAAACATGGCGTAATTTCTCCCTAAAATTGCTTTGCTCGAGACAACTTGACAACGCTTCCTTTGATAGGTGAGCTCTTGGTCTTAATAAAAAAACAAAATTGAGTTTCTTATTCTAAAAATGGTACCACTTCGCTTATGACGCCTTGTCTCTCAGGTAGCACCGACGATGACGTCAGCAGCTATGGAAAACATAAATTAGTCTACCCGAATTTTGAAGTAGTATCGCTTCGATTCCGTAAATCAGTGCCCCAATGGGGTAGGATTGTCGGGTACCATACTCACTGTAAAACAACGATGCTCAATTATTATCGTTAAAACACTTTAGTAGTTTGGGTGGACGAAGTAGATCCGTCCCCACTTCTACTTTTGTAGGCAAAACTATTAAACTTTTAAAGTTTGGAAACTAATTTTTGGGAGGCTGTCTGTAAATGCTAAATTAATTATCAGGAAGAAACGATTGATGGCCATTGAAAAAAAAAATCTACGTACTGGTAAACCGAAACTATAGTCTACGATGGACATTTCAATATAAATGCGAAACGGTACGACCCTAGATTTCTAAAATTTCAAGAAAATTTATAAACATTCCTTAAGCGATTAGAAGGACACTCAGGAATTTTTAATTTCGAACCTCAGGTTCCAGCGCAAATAAATTTTGAAGTTGAGATTTGGGCTTTGTCATAGAAAAATCCAAATTTTTGTGAGTTTCTATTGGCAAATTTTTATTTTTAAATATGAAGTTCCAGACTTAAATTCGCACAAAAAATTTCACACCTTTCAATAGTAATGTTCTTTCGAAGTCATAAGTCTAACCGGTGTGTATCTTTTTTCAAACATGGTCAAAAAATATATGTATAAAATAAGGGAGTAAGTAGTTCAGGTAGCCCAAAATGTCCAATTTTCAACACACGTTGTGCTGGTGTGGAAAAACTAGTTGACTCTAACGAAAGATTTATGGTCCAAAATTTAGCATTTTGTTGTGGTTTCCATTTCTCATCGACTTTCACGGTGTTCACCTAATCCACGTTTGACCACATGAAAATACAATGCATGGTCCGCATTGTTGGAAATTCCTGGCCAATTTCAACCACGCATTCCACAATAAATAAATGTTAAATCTGATTGGCGGACATTTAAAATATTTAGAATCCGGGTCGTGAAGCCAAAGTTGTATTATTTTCTGAACAAAACGGCCTATAGTCAAGAAAGACCATGCATCAGGGTATCTTTTCCAATTTTGAACTTTAAAAAAACACTTCAAGGGATAGCGGTACCCAAATTATGATGAAGTAAAAGAAGAGGTGCAAAATTGTTTTGCGGACCCGACCTAAATTATTTTTTAAAAACACTATAAACGGCTTAAAATCTAATGCATTAAACTCCAGGGAGGCTGTCTTGAAAAACAATACATAAACCAAATTCGATATGAATGTAGTAGATGTTATTAAACATACATTCGCATTACTTATTAAACTGCCCTCGGACTATTTCTACGAGTAATGTTCTTTGACGAGTGGTGGCTTAGAGCCGATAACTATAGTGCACTGTCTTATTTATCGATTTTTAGTATTTCTTCAAAGTCGGGCATTTTCAAATCATCTAACACTCAATTTATTTCAACAGGATTTACAGGACAGTCAGACATCAGTGTTTGGAATGCACTTGATAATAATTATTTCGAATTTCAGAACTTAGCTGCACAATGTAGGAGAAAGGTTCAGTTTAATGTGTGACTCATTTGCCAATGCCAAGAACTTTCTCTTCACATTTCTGTTGATCAAAGAAAAGATAGTTTAAGATTAGTAGTCTGGATTATTGGCTACAATTAAGTTTCCGCTTTTGTCAACCAATTAAAGTCACTTACGTTTACATCGGTAACAGCCACATTCATATCAATTCCGGCGGCCTTGAACTTATCGGACAAGCATTTGGCATACTGTCAATTAAAAAATAATTATTGACATGAACATGCTACTAGAAACTAATTAATATAAACTTACGGCTGGGAATTTGTAAAGGCCCTTGCAGGCGAGGCGGATCCCTGCAGTTGTGTTCATCACACCTCCGTTCACACTCTGTTGACATTCAGTGTAAATCTCCTTTCCACCAGCCTACAATGAAACATGTTATTTAATGAGTTAATTTAAAGGTTGAGAAAATTATTTCCAAAATAGTGATCTTACCGGAGCAGCGTCGTAGCAGTCGAAGAATTGTTTGGCGAGTTGGTCATTCATGGAGCAAGCCCCAGACAAACAGATGTATTTGACAACGTTAAGTGTTGAAGTGAATTCGTACAAGAGAGTTGACAAAGATGGAAGGGCAGATGATGCTCCGAAGCAAAGAGCGATCGCCAGAAATACTAGACTGAAGGACTTCATGATCAAAAGTTTGAGTTGGAATTAGGTTCTGATATCTGACTGTAATCGGAGCGGAAGCTGGAGTTGAGTGTGAAGACTACATCTCGAATCGGAGTTTAAATACAAAATTTTTCTGATATAAAAACCCTTAATATTGTATAGAAGTTGCAGATTTAATTGCGGTTTGTTAGCTTTGTTGAGCTGAACTCCACGATTTACGTCAGAGTGCAAAGTTCAGTCCGACTTGTCCGACCCTTCATGTGGTAAGGACGAAATACAGAAGTTGACCTGCTCAATTGGTAGTTGTAAAGTGAGAAACCCCGTGATGATGGCTTGTAGAAACTGTATTCGAATAAGACTAATGGTAATTTTGAATAGAATTGAAAGGTTCTGCAAAAATGTATGGTTTACGTCACAGTGCAAAGTTCACTTTGCACCGCCATTTGTTTGCTGAAGACGAAATATAGAAGTTTACCGGTTCAATTGTTAGGTCCTGAATTGAAAAACCACACGATGACAGCTTCTGGAGCTTTACATTGATTAATTAATTTTGAATTCTGTATGATGGAAATTTGTTAGACTGGGTAATAACCATCTAAATAGTGTTGGTTGCACGCGCTGGATCTGGTGTGGCTTTATTACAATATAGAGTATTACCCAATTAACCTTTACTTATGCAAATGCATGTTTTGGTTATTTGCTACAGTAGAAAGTAGCTCATTTTCATTTGTGACCCAAATGTCAGTCGAGATGAATTCAAAATAAAATAAGTTCAAGGTCCAAATATTATAGCCACATCAACGTAAGACGGGAATGCTGATTGAAAGAAAGGCGATAATTACTTTATTTTGTACTTTCTTATATTATAACAGAAACTAACTTGTCTTAATATAATAATTGTCTTCAAAATAATAACGTAAGCGTAATTTACTTACCCGTTGCATTTAAGGGAGAGATATCGTACATCATTTATTTATATATCAATTTAAAAAGTTCATGTGAAGAGTGCTGTCAAAGTCAATGTGAAAAATTATGCTATCGAAATTTCAGATCGCAACTTGACCATTGCCATTAGTTGTAAAAATATAATCTTAAAAGCATCAAGATTCAACCATTGAAGAAGGTCAAGGTTATACTGGCACGTTCTTCACTACACGTTTGACTTATGTCGTCGCTGCAAGTAGTGTAAATGAAATCCACTGTAATATGTATGGACTGCAGGTCCGTCACACTTATCAAATATGTCAATTCTTGAATGGGAAATTCATTCTGAAATAGGAAACTTTGGCACCACCAAAAATTCCATTTAGTAGAATAAACATAGATTCCAGTCGGCCATTTCCTCGAATGGAAAAGAATCGAAGTAGAATAAAAACTCGAGACTCGATTTAATTATCGTGAAGGAATTGGTATTTTTATACATATCCCTTCACATTAACTACGAATAATGCCTTTCTCTAGTGTCAAGATGGAAAGTGGCGCTGAAGAGAACTACTTGACCAACATCCTCCTCACAATTGGAAAAATTAAAAATGCTAAAACCTGTAGATGTATGCAAAAGTTTGAATTGCAGTTGATCTTTCATATTTGGCTAAATCCGCTAAATGTATTTCTCATAATTTCAAATATTAATGCTGAGGTCATTTGTGCTTTGTTTCTCTTACAAGGCAAACTTCTTGTTAGAAGCATTCAATTAGACAGCTAAATCCTCCTCCTAAATTTTCGGGGGAAACGTAGCGGAATTAATTATGACCACCAGAATATGAGAAATGGACCAAATATTTGTTCAGTAGAAAATTGTGCTTCTCCGTGAACGTGGGGGTATATACCAATAGGCCACGCACATTCACTCCTGTTTATTTTTAGCGGCCAAACGATTGGATTGGAACCTTCACAAGAGTTGTTCCATAAGTCAATGTCTACAAGGTGTCGTTTCATATTCAAAAAAGCTAACAATTCAATTTTTCACAGATATGTCTTGTTTGTGAAACTATTTCTTGTGGTCGGTGTGCTTTGGATTTTTGAAATTATAAGTTGTGGACAGATCTGAAAGTAAATGGTAAAGCGGATACTAATGCTTTGATTCCATGTTTCGTGACAATTTGATTCATACCATTCTATTGAGTTTTCAGGTATTGGAAAATCTAGGACGTCTTAAATTGCTTATCACCAGTGGATTTAAGTACGATATGCTTAATGCATTGGGAGGGAAATATCCGGTGATGAAACGTATTTCTCAATTATACCTATTATTCGCTCTATTAATTAATAAGGCTGGGATCATAAGCAATTCAAAATTTGGATTTGTGGTTTTAACAATGAAACCTTTTTCATTCAATATGCAAGCCATAATTTTCTTTAAGTGAGAACTCGGTATTGATGACCGGGTCACTCTGATATAACTCAATGAAATTTAACACGTTCTAGCCATATGCTGCCCTATTATGCGGATTCTTGCGAAATGTGAGGGAAAGCAAATTGAAGATACAGAAGGCTCGATTGTCCTGAATTTGTCTCCTATAGCAGAACAACCGAACTCAACCCAGCAAACCGAAGATGCTCCCGAAGTTACCACTGGACAATGAGACCAGAAAATTTGCCTTATCACTCAAGTTCAACGTAAGGTTGTTTCTATCAAGACTACATATGAAATGTGGATGCCGTCGTTCTGTATCTTCAAAAACGTTAGGGCTCGGACGGTCCCGGTCCAGGACCGGGATCGGACCGGGACCGACCGGAGGTCTCGGTCCCGGTCCAATGTTTTCTAGGACCGTTAGGAACGGACCGGTACATGCTAATTACATGTACATATATAAACGGTCCAAACCCGGACCGGTCCGGTCCCGGTCCCGGTCCCAACGTCAGGACCACCGGTCCGGTCCCGGTCCTAGCCTCAACCGGTCCGGTCC
>JAQFYE010004120.1:0-13968 GCA_034694305.1 Protaphorura glebata
ATTACGCTATTGGAGTTTACTTGTATGTAAGTAAGAGGATTTCTCTGGTTCCTGGAATATCATTTCAATTGAGCCACAGAATTACTACGCATTTTAGTCTTTTCCATATTCCAGTTGGTAATACCAGAAAACGTTTCTTACAACCATAGTAATGAAAGCGTTACAAATACAGAGCGTACAGATGGGAGATGCCGTGTCAAGTGGAACATCAAGTGGAACATAAAGAGCTTCGCTCCGTCCGCTTCGCTCACTTCGCTCGCCGAACAGGCAATACAACAATTGACTGAACTCACGTCAGTCAGAATAGTTTAGATCTTATGGCAGATTGGATGTTGAACCTGAACCTCCATGTGAACCCTGCGAAATTATAATACCCTTTAGTTTCTGGTTGCTCACTGAAAAATAAAACCACATGCCAGATGTTCTCTTATTTGTCAAATGCAGCATTTGTGAGCATGGTAAGATTTTGAAATTACAATGTACTTTGCTCTCCAATGTGCTCCCATATTTTTGAATTTTTATTTATTTCAAATCAGTGAGCTGTAAGAGGTTCTACAGATTCAGTTTGGACCCGGCTACTCCATCTTGCGGTGAGTGGTCCGAATCGTCATTCTGTGTCTTTTTGCATTATCTTTGTTCACTTTTTACAATTTATTGTGACATCTTTTTGCGCTATGAAACTTAACATAAAATGCAGACGTCTTAGTCAATTCTCTCTCCCATATACGTGCTCTTTCCAGGGATAATACAAAAATCAACTTTGTAAGGCATCCAGAACGAAACTTTTGTGAAGATTAGGCTCCATACACATTTCTCGAGAGGTCAGGTCACAGGCAGGGGTTAACCACTCCTGGAAATATTCCTCCATCCGTCATTCGTCTCGATGTCCATTGATAACGTTTGTTATTTATGTATATTTCACTCGAATTCAACCCGACCCAATTATTGCTGTACGCCAAATAGGATATACGATTTTTCATGGAATTCAAGATTTACATAGAGAGCTTTAACTTCAATTTTCCTAGCCAATAAACTTTAACTAGGGAAGATCTCCATACTCATTTAAAGGTAAAGAAGGTTGCATTGATGCAGAAGTGATGACAAGGTTGTCGCAAACACTGTGGCGAAGGTAATATCCGAAAATAATTTAACTACTGCTTAAATAACAAACTTACAAGGTTCCTTTATTTTTTACTGACCACCTTAAGAGGCAGAAAGCTTTTGCGGTGTCGGAGGAACGGCGAAAGTTTGGTCAAAACTTTACATTGGCCCCTGAACTGTCAAATTTCAACAACCAAAAAAACAATTTTGAAATACATGGGAGAGGTGGGAAAGTGCCGGAATTTTTTTTATCATACAAAATTTTGAATTTGGAGCAAAATCTTGACCAGCGGTGGCGATCATCCTCTAGCATATAAGTACCGAAAAGTTTTGTTTGTGGAATTTCGAAAAAATTCATACGTTGAGTATTTCAAAATCTTACTTGAATCTTTTCACTAATGTAACTACTTGAGAATTTCCATTTTCGTAAAAAATTAATAGTATTTTGCTAGGCTACATTTTCGACAATTTTTTAAAAACAACTCTCAGGATTTGCTTGAGGAGTCCAAAACACCAACCACCAACACTCTGTGGTTTTTAGTTTTCCAGAAATTGGGCTCCAGAATACTCAAAACTGCTTCTAAACTATTCTGACCCTTCTGTTTGCCAATCTTCTGAGTGAGCGAATCGTTTTCCTAATTAGGCATTTTGCGTCCCCATAATTTCCCACAATAAAACCTAGTCAACTAGTTCTCTTCGTGCACTTGAATCGAATGCTTTGGATTTTGGATGACTCTTTAATAAAGAAACATATCGCTCATGGGTTTTTTATATTTAACACGCAGGTTTCTCGAAACAACGGGACACTGGGTTCGTCCTGAGGAATCCTTAAAAGAGCTTAAAAGAGAAAAAGATGTGTACACCAATGGCGGATATTTTTAATCATAATTTAATTTTCAATCGTAGAACAAAATATTCGAGGTGCGAGCAATGCATAAATAGATTTCCCATCTCTTACCATTTTAACTTGACCTTAATGCCTGTTGCTGTTCCTCACAATGAAAATAATTGTTATGTGGTCATACAGGGCGTTCACGAAAAGACGCGAAATTGGTTGGTCATATTTTGGGGTGGTTACAGAAATTTATGTTACGGTCGAGCTAACCATTTCTTCAGCATTTATTTCATCAGCTTAAAACGAACACAATTTAATCTAATAACAATTGTCTGTGGATTTTGGATGAACTCAAATTATAAAGAATGGTTATTACAATAAATTATGTTCATTTTAAGATGATAAATTAAATGCAGGAGAAATTTTGACATGACTGTAACATAAATCTTTGTAACAACCTCAAAAAATGAACAAACAATTGTGCGTCTTTTCATCAACACCGTGTATAAGGATTTAACCAGGATAATACTTTTTCATGTCTTTGTATAGCTTGTAACTGTTTTATTTCAAATATACTTTCATTACGACGTTTGAGGAAATGACTACGTAATCGTTCGCGTTTTCTTGGTCTGTTGTACGTTGTATAATGTCGTGTTTCTCTCTTCTCATGCATCTGATAGGGCTGCAACGCCGGGTAATACCTTACCTGTAACAATTCAACAGTTATTATTTGAGTTTAGTGTTGTGTAAACACAATATATGTTTCCGAAGAGAGTACATAAGAATTTTGGTTCCATGAATCTTGGTTTCAAGATATTTTATGGTTTTGGATTTCATACCTTCAAGTAATTCTAAACTTGCACCACCTCCCGTGCTGACATGGCTGACCTTATCTTCGGTGTTCCATTTAGCACAACATGTTGCAGTGTCTCCACCGCCAATTATAGTCACGGTTCCTTTCTTTGTTGCTTCTACAACACCATCCATTACAGAAATTGTTCCTTTCGCAAAATTAGGAAATTCAAACACTCCCATAGGCCTGAAATGGAAAAGGTTTGAGTGGTTAAACTGTTCAAATTTGACTTATATGAAAATATGTTGAGTTACCCATTCCATACGATAACTTTAGCCCTGGCAATGGGGTCCGCAAATTGTTTGCTAGTCTCCGGCCCAACATCTAATCCCAGCCATCCGTCAGGAATGCCAGATGCGATTGTCGCTGATCCAACCTGTCATAGTATATAGTCGAATAGTACTCGCAAGTTTAAGCCTGCTTATGGTAGAAAATAGATTCCACCAGTTTAAATAACATAGATATAAAGATATGTAATGCCCTTACTTCGGCGTCTTCCGCAAATTTACTCGCGGTCACGACATCTGTTGGAAGATGAATTTTTACTCCGTTCTTTTTGGCTTTTTCCATTAATTTTTCCACAATCTTTGAACCTTCTTCGTCAAACAATGAGCTGCCTATCTAAAAATTTCATGTTCTGCTTTAAGATAAGAATTGCAAAATTAGACTATGTATTCCGTTATTAAAGATCTAACCTTCATTCCGTTCAGTTGCTTCAAAAATGTAAATGCCATACCACCTCCAATGATCATTTCATCAACTTTGTCCAGTAGGTTTTCTATGAGCTGAATTTTATCAGCGACTTTAGCCCCTCCCAGAATTGCCAAGAATGGACTGGAATGTTTTAAGAATCTGTTCAATTCTGCGAAATTTTCGGCAAAAAAAGAAAAGCGGAAAGCCAATAGTCCACTGCATAATACTTACCGCTCTGGGTTATCAAGTGCTTTTGCGAAGTATTGTAATTCCTTTTTGAGGAGGAATCCGGAAGCCCTCTGTTCGAATCCCTCGCCCATCATTGAACTATGTGCTCTGTGAGCAGTGCCAAATGCATCATTCACATAAAGATCGCCTAACTTTCTCAAAGATTCGCGGAACTTCTTAACATTATCCGCGGATGCTTTAACCTAAAACAGATAATATGTTGGATTTATTATTTATATGTACTCATGATGAGGGTCAATTATTCCTTCAAAATATAATAATATAATAATCTGTTGACCTTATTTCCAGAGGGATCGACACCTTTGCCTTCTTCCTCCAGATAGAATCTCAAATTTTCAAGTAGTATAACAGTTCCTGGCGCCGGATCTGCGCAAGCTTTTTCAACCTCCGGTCCAACACAGTCAGTCAAGAAGGTCACTTCTACGCCTAACAATTTTTTTAGCTCTACGGCGACCGGTTGGAGTGTGTACTTTTTATTTGGAGATCCATCCGGTCGTCCAAGATGTGACATAAGGACCACACTTTTTGATCCTTTCTCCAATGCATACTTAATTGAGTCAACAGCAGCGACAATCCGTTGATTATTTGTTATAACTCCATCCTTCAGTGGAACATTGAAATCCACTCTACAAGAGGGTAGAATTATTAGCTTACAATACAACTGAACACAATATTAATCTTAAAGGTTATTCCTGGTCGATGTTTACGGATTCTCTAGAATCGATTCAGAATTCCTGCACATTTCACAGGAAGTCAACGCAATCTGTTCACTGCTTCCTCGCAGGTTACATAATATGACCTGAAATTGTATTTGATAAACTTGACAATTTAGAAATATTTCTGGGCAATTCTTTAACATAAAATATTCTTGAGTTCTAATACACGGAACGTTGTTTCAAATTTTGTGTACGATCTTATGGAATAAGTCTAGCGACGAGGATAATACGTTTATGAATTTAGTAATTTAAAAAAAATTACACGCATAACGATAATTATTTTATTATCTTGTATTATACGATATAATTCATCGGGTTATAACCCTTTGGAGTAGAAAGTGGACCTAGTATGTTGATCTTTTGTCGTAAATCGTAAAAGTAACTCCTAAGCGTAAATAGATTCTGCCAGCGTTTTATCACTCGTCAGTATATGTTCTACAGTTCATCAGTGCATTTAGGATTATCGCTAGTTTGTACTCTGAAATACATATATAGCTTCGGCACTTTCGCGAATGCTTTGGATTCCTATTAAGATACTCACTCTATTTCTACGGCACTACAGAACTGCTTGTTTTAACTTCTTGACTACAAAAGTTAAGGAGACTTCGGGATATGTATACATATGTAAACTGTAATACAGCGTTCAAAAATATCAGACAGACGGTTGTCAGATTTCAAGATTAAGGTTTCTGTGAATTCACATGGGCAAGCGAATTAAAATTCAAGATAAATACTTTCAAAATAGATTTCTATACTACTTCCTTGACCCTCTAAACTTGCGCCACACAAGCGCCCTTGAATGCCGAGTTTCTTTTCCCTTCAATGTCAATCGTAACATTTCGATTCAATTACATTATTTATAATTTTGTTTTGATTCTAATGAAACCGTAATTCCAAGTTATTTTAAGCTTGAATTTGCAGATTATCTGTATGAGGATAATGTATTTAGTGTTATTTTAGCGAAATACAATAAATGACTTTCACCACTAACCTCATTAACACTCTTTTCCCGGAAAGATTCAAAGCGTCCATGCTTAATTTATTGAATGCCATTTTGATATATATCTTGATTTTAACGGCTGTAATTCAAAGTCAGATTAATATTATTCAAATTTCAAAGCCCAGATAAAAGGTGTGCCGAGTGTTGTTTCACAAGTAAAAGTTGTGAATTGAATCCGTGTAGATGACAGGCTATGGAAATGTACGTTTCAGTTCAAAGAGATTCTGACGGTATGAGGTTAGACAGTTGTCTTAATAAAATCTGACCAAAAGTCTCACCGGTTTTAACTCTTCTCCGGCAATGTCGAGAGAAAGAATATACTCAGAAGAAAGGTTTGGAAAATCACGTGTAAAGAATACGCCTGAAGGTTATCTCACGAACACTTTACTCATAGTTTACTTGGCAGACTCGTCGTCGTAATAGTGAGCGCCTGAGCGGAAACACGGGCATTCTAAATGTAAGAGACTCACTACTAGGAATACACGTTTTATGAGATCAAATTCTACTTCATGATATTTTACAACTGGCGTGCTAGAAAACTAGTTATGCCATAATTTTTGATCACTCTCTGGTCACTCCTGGTTTACCATTTTCCACTACAATCCGGATTCCCTTTCAGAGGCTCTTAACTTCTCATGGGAAACACGCATTTTCTCCAGAATGTGACAACGGAAGTACGTTGCAATAATAGAGCTGAATGAAGGTCTTTCATAATTATAGCTATCCTTACATTTCGGCACTTTAGGATCCATTGTGTAAACTACCTATAGTTGAGAACACCGTCAACTATAACCTCTTACAAAGAAACCGCTTCTTCTGTAAAGATCTGTGAATGAAAGATTAGATCAAGTAATCTCCGCACAATAATGACCGACTGGCCGGCAAATAAAATTTTGGCCGACTGCTAGATATTTTTGAAGCATTCCAATGTTACCTTTTCTGGTGTGCTGGGGGAGATTTTCTAAAAAAAATACCATATTTAATGTATTTGTGAGACAGATGTGTTAATTTTGAATTGATTTGTGTTTCCGTCGTAATTTAAAAAATGAGAATTCCTTCCTGTATGCGTGATTTCAGAGATAAGGTCATATTAATAAAAAATCCAATCCAATCCAATCTAATTGTACGGAACGCTCCACGAAAGTGCAATTTCAACATGGTTTAGCTAGGAATCAGATAGTAAGTTTATATGTTCGTTTATACGTTCATTGTATTCATGGCCAAGACACTGGAAATGACAAGATGTTATGGAAATTGGCGCAAAAGTTGAACTATTCAACAACTCTATAAAAAAGAGTCATTGATTTGTCTTTAGTCTCTGAGAGTTTTGACAGAAATCGAAAATTGACACACAAGGAGTCTCGTCCTAATTCGATTTTCGACTTTACCCTATTAAAACGTTACAGTGAGTTCTCGTTTTCGTATTAGGTTAGGAATTCTCATCTCGAAGTTTATGGTATGGGGATATGGTAAATAGTATAGAATGGCTAATTAGAATAAATTCATTAGCATACAGCATTACATATTCCTGAATATTCCAGATTCATTTTTGGAATCATTTCTTTAGTCAGACTTCTACCAGTTGATCTTCTACCAGTTAGATTTTCTTTCGGTCATTGTAACATTTGTAACCAGCAGTAATTACATTTGTCTTAGGTTTCATTTCCATCCAACAGAGGGTCTTCAGAAATACAGTTCAGGCGAACGGAACGAACCAAAATGAAACAGTTTAACTGGAATGCGTACAGCCATTTGAATAAATATTACGAACAGTAACACATTAACAGCGCCAAAGTTTACTGTTTCTAAATCATGATTATGTACGTATAATTTTTTGAAACACAGTTTGTTTTAATTAATTATATACTTTTAGCGTTATGCCTGATTTCATTTTAACCTAGGCCAACACAGATATTTTTGTTGGCCTGGCTTTAACCCAGGTTCTGCTCGTAGATTATGCCATGTTAATTAGTACTTTATTCAGCATTCTTCAGACTTTGCAAAATTTAATGAAAGCTTTACTTTCCTCGATGAATCGAGTTGTAACTTGTGACGTGAGTACGAAATCCCCTTTCCTATAGGATTAAAACTAAACTTTTCCTGTAGTAGAAATTCAAAATTAATTAAAGCAGATCGAAGACTAAAGTCATTCTGACTTCATGTGCAAAAGCAATTGAAAAAATACGTTATACTCCCGTCACTTCCGTGTGTCACCATTCGAATTCCTACACGTGTTATGTACTAGAGGCAAATTTATCCAGAGCTCTAGACTCGCAAGAGTATTTAAGATTAGTGGAATGGCAGCCACCAAACCAATGCGTAGACACATCAGATGGGCAACGTGAGATGTTTGTGAGAAACTGTATCGTCTTCCCCGTTCTTAGTCTGTTTAATCTCTGTCCTTTGACGGGATTTGATTTCATTATTTAATCTGTCATAATAATCATGGCTGCAATTATACTGTAACACAAAATCATTTCACCACTGCTGGGGTTTGAGTTGCGTACGGGCTCGAACGCTTTATCCAGGCACATTTGGCGTGAAATATCTAACATGTGTTGAGTTGTTCTATTTTACAATGCAAGCTTTTATACAAGGTGTCCCCGAAAAAGCGCACAGTTGTTTGGGTATTTCTCGTTGTTGGGCGGTTTAATCTCGTTGCCTGTAACGTAAATTTTCGTAACTAAGCCAAGATATCATCAAACAACTGTGCGCTTTTTCGTGGACACCCTGTACATAGTCGTTGTTATTTTATATATAAAAAAAGAAGAAGATTAGTGGCGCCAAGTCTGAATAGAATTTGTGTGATAAATACAGGAATGCCAGGGCGGAAGGGAAAACTTTTATCATTAAAATCTTGATCTCGTATTTTCTGCTTTGACGAATCCTGCAAAAGCTGTGATGTTGCAAAAATTTGAAATAAATGAGTTGAGGAGGAGCGTTATAATTCTAGTAGCTGGTTTTTGGCACTAAAAAAAATGATGTGATACCCACTAGAATCAATCGCATATTCCTGTAAAGAAAATATCTAATGAATATTGTATTTGAGGAACTATTTTGGTGAGAATGGGCCCGTAAAGTTCAGATGGCAAAGGGAAAGAAACCCGAGGAAAGTACTTATAGTACTTATGGCCATGCGAGAATTTGGCGTGTTAGTGGTTGGATCTCGTTCTGAGCGTAAAAGTGCAGGGAGCATTATGTGCATTGTGTGAGCATAACATGTTTTCTTTATGCAAAGGAAAATCAATTCTAACCAGGAGGTGGGCGGGAAAAGAACAGGAAGGAAGGAAGTATTGAATCCCTGTGACACTTCCATACCGGTACACAGCGCCCTGGTACACACAACATTTTCTTTACTTTTCAATTAAGTGAAAGTATGCTTTCCCCAAACTCCCAATCATTTGGGGAAATTCATATTATTAGTATTACTCAACTTCCCAACGTCAGCCCTATTTTTCTCTCAGGCACTTTCTCCCAGCCTGACGTGAATGACAGAATATGTCGGTCATAGCAGGCAAATTGAAATTCTCTGCTGTATTTTATTTTATTTTAAATGACTTGGACGTGGAGTGTTGTGGAGTGTATGAATTGGGTCCAGGCCGTCGAGCCAAACGACGCGCGCGACATATAGTACTTTCTCCGAATGAATAATGAGGTCTAATTAATTCAGCAATTACCCAGACAAACATCCATTTCCTCCCGTTTTCCACCCGAATCGTCGTGGACAAAAATTGAAGACCCCATGAATTCCACTTTTACCGTATCTAAATTCTAAAAGGAAGAAAGGCTCCGCTCATCCTTCTGTCTGTAAGTCAGTCAGTTCGTGCGTCCTCGGTTCCATAAACCTGGACCTTTTTCGAAAGCGTGAGTAAGTGTCCACATCCATGCTTTTTATATACGAGCCAATTCCCAATGTTAAAGCATACGGCCAGTAGATCCAGTCAGTCAGTCAGTTAGTTAGTTAAGTTCTTTTATTCAGTTCGAGAATATCAGAAAACTGTTGTCGATATTCGGACCTTTCTTCCAACAACAAAGGCCCAGTGGAAAGGGAGCTACCTACGGAGAGATTTTGCATATGTAAGTTATAAAAGAATAGAATACTCGAATTTGCGTTTCTGAAACCGGTTTCGAAGGATTGCTCAATCGCAATCGCTGTGGCATACATACGAGAGAGGGAGAACCAACCACGGCAGTATGCCAGGTCCGCACCACTACCACTGCACATTCATACATATGCACATAAAATTGAACATTAGATGGAAATTCTTATATTCTTCGATATCCTGTTCTTCTGCGATTTTAGAGTGGGTCACAGTCATGACATGCCCCTGTTACCTCTCGAGAGTGAACAGAAACTCGAAAGAGCAGAAGACCCCGCCTTTTACTTCAAATTCAATTTTATGAAATTTCGGCATTCGTAATCACCGTCCGTATGACGGGCTTCTTGCTAGCTATTTTATAAAAGTTCAGAGTGAGTTGACGGTCGTGACGTCGTCCACATACGTACATACGTATGCAAGTGTGTGTAATGTACATACATGACTAGAGGTCGGAGAGTGGAGAAAGTGAACAGAGGCACTGGAACTGGAGGCCTGGAGCCTCCATGCAAATTTGAAAATGGGGAAAAAAGGAAGAAATGAGATAGCTCCAGAATACTCACAGAGTTTCCAGGATCCGTTCCAGCCAAAGCCAAAGAGAACTTGGAGAACATGTATGGAAGGACCGCTACGGGTTTTAGGAGCACAGGGATCAGATCGATCGAGCATCTATGCATCTGTACTTGTAAAGTAGAGTGCAAAATGAATGTAAAGTACAAAGATTCTCCAGAAGTCATCAAAAAACACAGGATAGAGTACCGGTTTATACGTAAATACATGGCAGATGGATTCCCCACACATTGAATTATTGATACGGGTCCTTTTTGTGGGATGAGTCTGACAGACCTACTCTAAAAGCCAGTACACTCAGTTCAGTTAGATTTTGTGACTTGACCCTTATTTCAACAGATACTTTCACGTTTAATAATTTAATCCGTGATCTCGTGATTGGGATGGAGTGCCACAATCTGGCACCTCATTTGTACAATTTGTATAATAATAGCAAGTAAGTTTTACTCTTCACATGTAGAACGCCAACTTTTTTTTAAACAAAATGATACAGTCTTTATACATTAGTGTTTTTAAATTAGTAGGAGTACAACACCTTCAAAATTACAATATACACCGCATCAGACGCATTTATATATATATTCTTATGTTTACTTATACTCTATAATATTATGTTTCTTTTATAGTTAATATTAAATAGATGTGTCTAGTAGACTGGCATTCTAAATTTACACCTATCAAGACGAATGTCAAAAGACACAGCAACATATTTATGTAGGTTTTCTCTTGATACATAATCTTCAAAATTGAGGAAACTATTTTTTTGAGGAAATTTAGGCGAGGTATCTCCCTCCCTCGTCGTACTCTTCAAGCCTTCGTAGCAGCAATTGATAACACATTTCTTTCCCTAGCACGCACACTTCTGACAACTCATATCATTATAATTATATCAAAAGTAAATACTTAACTCGGGAAATATCATGACCTTTAGTACTTAGTATTATTGGTCAATTTCTTAGCCATTTTAAACATTCCTGCGAGTGTGGAACGACAGGTGAGAGATGTTGAGTAGGGTATTTCTTCAGATTAAGCAAGTGTACAGTGAAATCGATCTGATGTTTTCTTTCCCATTCAAGTTAAGTAATGTAATATGTATTTATGTAAATTTTGCTATTGTAATTATTATTTAGGTCGTCGGAATTACGGCTCACGCTGAAATGTGACCCCAGTTATACTGTCGTAGAAAAAGTTTATAATATCGTAAACTGAATAAAAACAAACACATAGACAAACATTCAACACGTACGTACTACAGCAAACAGGTATCGGGGTGAATAGGAAGGATATAATATGTATATTTGTGTATGCAAATGTAAGTAGCTTTCATATCAGATTCAAATATCGGGTTTCAGGTCATGGGGTAGGAGGAGGAGGTCAGGGGGGATAGGATAAAGGAATCAATCGCCTACGGACAAGTTATATGTACTTAATCACATTCACTTCACTTTCCCTCAGAATCTCGTTTAAAAAGAGGAGAGGTTGCTCCAGAACAGTCATATTTTCCCCGTCAAAACACGTATGAATTTATGGATAAGATATTTTACTTTTTTATTTTATGAGCAACTTCTCGAGTAACAATTCGTTTCTACTAACGTCGATATTGTTCGACTCTAGTCATAAAATAAAGCCTTTCAAAATAATTCAGCAATCAACCTTGGGTCCACATCCTCTACTTGCCTTTTACTACACACCGTTTCGTCTCCTCAATTTTCCCTGTCAACTAAATCAAAAGGACGAGTATAGACTCAAGTAAACGGTTCTTCTAATGTCTCCACGGTCGTTTCAACTACTCTTGCGTTTCCTTCAAAATCCTTGTTTTATTATACAACTACATTATGATCTCATGAATCCCTTGTAAAAGAGGCTCCGAGATGCTCCAGGGCTGGATGAACCCCATGACTTGAACATTTAAAAACATAAACCCATACTTCATAAAGAGTTGATTCCATGGAAAGAAATATGACGGTAACGGAGTAGATTCTATGGATGGATGGATGAAGGAAGTGAAGGGTGAAATAGGTAAATCCGAATTCGAGGAGGAGAAACGACTCCTTGAGGACTTGCACCGAAAACTTGTCTTCAGCGATGACTACTAACACTGTGGTGGAACCCAAATTCTGTTCCTCCTTGTCTCGTCTTCTGCCTGAATGAATGAACTCAAGTTGAAACTTCAAAGAAACCACATTGATTCTATTTGTTGCTCCTGCTCACTCTTCCACAACAAAACACTAATTGTCATACACTAAAAGCCAAAGGAATGAGTGATGTAAGTGCGGATTGATCTTTCATGTTCTCGGATAACAGTCACAGTTGGTCCTTTGTGAGTTTGGCGAGAATTGCATAGTCTTTTCAACCATTCCAACCAACATTCTTCCTCCAACCACGGAAATCGATTCCCCGCTGCCTTCTGTCCTTACAAAAGCTCTTTACGAAAGTTTCAGATTGAATTGAAACTTTAAAATCTACTTTTCAGCCAGTCACTGTACTAAAAGCTAAAGCATGAGTGCTAGTGAAATTCAAGCCAACAAGCAGAGTCTGAGTAAGGAAGAGAAAGTGCATTTTACTACAAAGAAAGTCATGCAGAACACTCATGTGGAGGAGAAATGACACATTTGAATGAATTCTCTACTCGTACATCATTATACAACGTACAGAACGGTTACACATATTTTGGTTAATTGTAAATGACTACCTTCCTCCTTCGAATTCGGAACAGTCGTATAGTACCTTGTGTATGAAACTCCATAACCTGGCAGTTTCTGGTTTGTAAAGCCCTCTTACATTTTTTTGTGCTACATTTTTGCACGTCTCACGTTTGTGCAAAGCTTAATTAGAACGGAGACTTGCATTGTGTACAGGACCAAAACTATAAAGTAAATATTTATACGTTTAATGCTTATTAGGAATGCGTGATTTTCTACGTACTATGTACGAAAAGTGCAATGACAATAGTGGCGCCTTGTGGGAAAGGGAATTCAAATCACTTGATAACAAATCATTGCAGATAACCCAACAATGAACTAGGTTGGTGCATAGATGATCCCACACGAACTGTTATTTTTTTAAATTAATATGCCTAAAATTAATCTACACACATAATCATAAGTTCCACCGTTTTTCCTTCGAGTGAATCTTGATTTCGAATCACAGGATAAATTTCGGTGGGGCGGCGAGTTTAATTATGACGCGTCACGAAGCAACAATATACACTTTGCTTTTGAATACGTATTTACTAATTGAGAAATAGTGGAATGATTGTCATCTTGGTTTCCTTTGTGTCGAACAGTCACCAGCTCCAAAGTAATGTCCCGACCAACTTTAAATTTACATTTCATCGTCTTCAAGTCAACCATGGATTGGACATTTCCAGTCCAGTATTGTGTCATTCACCCATACTTTCAGACAAGGAGGTCATTGTGATTGGCCGCAATATTGAATGTAGGTCAAATGGCATTGGTGGCATTGTGAGCACTGGACAACTTGGTTTTCACAGAAAGACAGGAATGTTTTGAGAAGGAAAGAAGTTCAGTCCGACACAAGCCAGCTTGTATCTACTTCTCAGGATGACTCAAACCCACGTGACTTGACATTCGGAGCTGATCGTAGTTTAGACAGTTTTTTCTTGTTTCCTTCGTTTAAATCAGGTATTTTCATATCACACAGACATTTACATGAACATGGCTCCAAGATTCCTCCCTGTTTCCAAAGTAATAATCATCAACAGATCCTGAAAAACAAAGAGTGGTGACACAATTAAGTTAAAATCATCCTCAGAATCAGGGCAACTCCACGTTGTTTGTTGTTTGGCCTCTCGGCCTAACCGGGTGGGTCCGTCTCTGTAGAGGGCATGGGAC
>JAQFYE010004121.1:0-13967 GCA_034694305.1 Protaphorura glebata
TGTTCCTGCGGTCTTGGCATTTTGATCGATATATAGAGGTGTTCGATATAGGGAAGGTTGATATATAGAGAGTTGACTGTAGTCCTATACCATTCATCAGAACGAACGTTCAGATAGACGGACAGAGCATCCACAATGAGTCATTTACTACGTATATTACGTCGCACGCACGAAATGGAGGATTCTTTGTTCAGTTCCGGTACAATCCTTTTGAGGAATGTATCCATGATTTCTACGACTCAGGGTAACTTGTTCTTCGCTAGACAATCATGCAGTATTAGTGTCAGTGATACTCACAAGGTACACACGTGAGGTGCTCGCTGCGTTCAGCAAGCGGACCCAACTTTTTCGGTTACTTGGGTCACCCAAATGAAATGTCCGAAATTTTTATTTTGTCAAAGTGAAATTTCAACCCGCAAGAGGACATCAAAGGTCAAATCCGGAGGAAATACACGTGGGTTAATGGGTGGGACTTGGGGAGGCCAGAGGAGGCTCTCTAGATGAAAGTGAAAAAACGGCATTTGGTGACACTAGGTCACCGTAAGCGGTATTGTCAACATTTTTAGGAAAACAAATACGAATTATATAATAAAAAATGTGAACTTACCACGTAAGAATCAAAGCGCCGGACATCCTGTGATTTTAGTTTGTACTACTTTGTCAGTCACACAGTGTCTAACCCCAATTGACTTAACGCTATGTTTGAACTTCCAACGGATATCATTGGCACTAGGGATGGACCGGGTGGGTAACCCGGCCGTGTAATACCGGGTACCGAGTACCCGGTACCCGGCCGAGACTACCCGGACCCGGCCGGGTAATTTTTTTTGGTGCAAGTGGGGTTTCTATGGAAAGATAGGGAAATGTAGATTTCAAAAACGGATGAGTTTTTAAGTTCATTTATTACCTGTGCTGCCTGTCCGAAAAACCGTGTTTCCCTTGCAGTATGACTACTTTCAGTGGCGTAAATAAGGGGATGCAGAGGATGCACCGCATCCCCTAGAACAGTTAAAGGGCCGCCGAAAACTCGAAGCAAATTTTGCAGAATCTTTCGAAATGTATCCTAAAAACGTTTACATCAGTTATTATGCGAAATAATAGCTGCCAGGCATACATCCCAGAGGTCATAGTTTCTCAATGTATCTGGCACACATAGAGTAGAGTATTCCGTAGAACCCACCTTTTATAGTACTGATTCAAAAAGAGATGAAAATTCCTCGCCTTTCTTTCAATTTTACTTGACAGTATTATAATCGTGCAACCTGTCAAAACAATATTTCTATCAAAAACGGGCTGAAAATTTAAAAACTTAGAGTGAAAAGAATTCATTCATTGACGAGTTTTTCAAATTTCAAATCAATTCAAAAAGTCAGAGAAATGTCGCGCTGGAGATATTTTTAAACTTTCTGGTTATGAAAGTAGTATATCTCGGGGACCAATTTGTATGCCAATTTTTCTTCTAAAAACTTGTTTTACATGCAACTAGTGCCAGAAACGGGCGAAAAAAAATTCTAGCCTCCGGCGGCCGCTCCGCGGGGACCGCCGCAAGCGGCGGGTTGCCGGCCATCCCGTACACGCCCAGCGATTATTCGACGGAACACCGAATTAGCAGTATTTTGAGGTAAAGCACTGGGCGGAGCATTGTAAATTGAGCAAATTTTTAAATCCTCCATTTCCCCTCAGATGTTCAATTGATGGAACCAACTTTCAAAGACTTCTTTGGATTCAACCTCAACTTTTATCGAGTATTAGCATTATTACAACAACCTACATTCTAACAGTCTAACATTCTAACATTGTAACAGAATGTCTGTTACAACAAACAACCGACGTTCGGATATCAGTGAAATTAAATTACATCCCTCTTAAAACTAAAATTAATTTCACTTTACCGGCAGCGCGATAGGTTTCATTCTGTCGACCCTCTTTTTGAGCTGTGCAGTGAGTATGGCGAGTCAAGTGACGTTTTTTGAACGACAGGACGAATCGCGCTTTCGCGGGCTTTCCATAGACACCCCACTTGTACCAAAAAAAAAATTACCCGGCCGGGTACCCGTTACCCGGCCATCGACCGGGCCGGGTACCCGTTACCCGGTATTTGCCGGGTACCACTACCCGGTCCATCTCTAATTGGCACGGTCACCACCATATACAGGGTGGGCCAAAGCCAAGTGTCTACTCACCGTAATTACTTTATTATTTACGTAATTTAAATTGTGAGATCTCTATTTTCTTCAGAATTGAATTGCGCATATTATCAGATATCTCCAAATGCGCTGTAATGAGCGCAGCGCACCCTAACCAAAAAACAACATGGCGGCAATGTTAGATGGAACACCCATACTCCTTGACCTCCTGAACAATGTTTGAATGGGGATCAAATCGATAGAGGCGTCATGGTCACCGCTAGGGGTCGCCAAGATGTAACTAGGGCACCTCGTCCCCTAGAGGGCGAGGTCTTCTTTGCGGTGACCTCTAGTGGAGAGCCACGGCTTTTCTGAACTTCGGGATCCATTCAAACATTTGTTCCGAAAGTCGAGGAGAAGCAGAATGTGCATGACGCCATTCGGACATGGCCATGGTGACCATGTTAAACCTTGGCGACCCCTGAATTTTGATCGACTTGTTTCCCATTTAAACATTGTTCTGGGTGTTAAGGAGTAATTCTCTGCATAATGTTGGGTCAATCACTCTTAGGGGGTTCATTTTTACAATGGCAATGGCCACCATGTTGTTTAACATTGGAGCAAAAATCGTGCGGCCAGGGGGATTCGAACCCGTGCCACTCGTGCCAGTCACGTGTGCCGAATTGCACAGAAGGAGTTTATTGTAAATCATCGGGAAATATTTCACTCGCAGTCGGACTCGGAGACCAATCAGTATCTTTCTTTGGTTTACTGAAATCCCAAAGAAATTCCGGGAAGAAAGTTTGGATTTTAAAAATTGACAATTACGATTAAACACAATTACGATTAAACACAATTACGATTAGACACTTTACGTTCCAATTGAAGTTAACTAATTGAATGAATTGATTTCTAATTCGAGTTTGATTTGACTTCAAATTATAAATTAAATAATATTTGAAAAATGAATGGTTCGCCAGTAGCACCGATGGTTGTCCAACAGAAAGACAAAAGTTGGCGAAGTCAAGCACCGACAATTTTGTCCCGAACATCATTCATTGTCAACTCACCGGAAATGAGTGATGTCAAATTCGTTTTCAAGGTCAGCCTGTTTAACCTTATACAATTCTGGAATATTTAGTTTTCTTTTTAAAGTTAAGTTCAAGAAAAATTTTTTTTGAAGAAAATGCTTTTATAATTGAGAGAGGTTCATATCATAATTTCAATAAAACTGGTTACAGCACTCTTTTGTCTCGGTATTTATTTCTATAGTTTTGAACTTTGGATTGTTTTTATACAGGTTGGATCAAGAGTAACCGTAGATTCAAAATAACACATTTTCTGTTTCCAGTTTCAATATTCTGAAATAATCATTCTGTTTAGAAAACGATTATGCAAGTTTTTGATGTATCGTTGCGCGGAGCGCGCGCGGCGACAGAAAATATACAACGTACACACGAAGACGATACACCAAAACTTGCATAATCGCTTTCTGAACAGAATGGTTATTTCGAAATTTTGAAACTAAAAATAGTAAAGGTATTATCAGATCTACGGTTGACGGTTAGCCTTGCCCGACCCTGTATTATGTAGAGGCATCTAAAATTTAGAATGAGGGAGCAAAGAAATAATGAATTTTTAAAATGTTACACATTTTCAAGAAAACTGATGAATCTGAAGAGAGGACAATTTACGGACACAAATTCATACTTGCCTTAGGATCTTCAGTCTTCCACAAAATTTTCTTTGAGCAAAATGAACAATTTACGACTGTGGTTGGAGATACAGTGGACATGACGGGTAATTCGTTCAGTCCTGAAGCTTTTCTAACATTTGTAAAGGTATTCTAAATAGAATTATCATAGATTAGTGCCTAAAGCCGCCAGATTATTAATTTACTTTTTTCTTCAGTTTCTCTACACGGACAAAATTGATTATGCCAATGAGGGTCTGTCCGTTGAAAACTTCTTTGGAATTCTAAATTGTGGGGACTATTATGACGTTCCATTTCTCAGGAAGGATAGTGTGAAACAGATTGAGAAAATTATGACCAAAACTACTGCCATTCAGATCTTGGAGACAGCGGTTTTGTTCAGGGAATTGGAATTAGCTGAAAAATCTTTGGAATTTATTGATCAGTAACTTTTCTTTCATGTTAATTGTTTCATACTAATGTCCATACAGTGTAATGAAAGTCTTGTATGATTGTGTTTAGAAATCTGAGAGTTGTGTTAGAGTCTGAAGAAAGTCTAAGTGTCAAATTGGAGACTTTATTTGAAATTCTGAAGAGAGACTCCCTGGACATTGACGAATGTTTCATTCTTGACTTCGCTTTGAAGTAAGGAGGATTTTTAATCTTTATCATTTAATTTTAGCATTATTTTTATGAATGAATGAATTTTTAATTATTCAACAGGTGGGCTGAAAATAAATGTAAATGTGAAAATTTGGACCTAACTCCAGAAAATAAAAGAAATGTTTTGGGCCAAGTGTTTTTCGAGATCAGATTTGGACTTTTGACCTCAGCCAAAATTTCTGAATTAGTTTCCTTCCGTTTCCTGACGCCTTTCGAGTCTACGGACATTCTCCTTGACGTTCATTCCGCCGGGTCAACATTTAAAAGGTAGGAACGAGGATAATGTTCTAATAAATAAATTAATTAGTACTATAAATCAAATTCAATTTTCTGATACAGGATTGCTCCGGATGTCTCATTCAAATCAAAACCAAGAATTGTTGGTCAAAAAGCTAAAAAATTGACGGAGACTAAGACTAAGACTAAAAGAAATAAAGACATTGATTATTTGAAGATCATATCTTCGGCCACAATTCCAGGGAATATGCTGAAGAGAGCGTTTCCATTTGACAAGCTTGAGGAAGATATGAAAAGGAATATTGAAAGAATGTCGTCTGCATTAAGTAATACGAAGAAATAAAATATAGAGTTTATGAATTTTTTGAAATATTGAAAATGATTGACGTGTTCACGTTTTCAAGGAAATTTAATTTTTCACTGGCAACGCATTTCTAGAAAATAATTTGCGGTGTTCAAAAAATCAAATCAAGAACTAATTGGAATGAAATGTATACATTGGACTTTCCACATTGTTTGATTTGGTAATAAAAAATAGTATCGAAGTATTGATGCGAGTTTATTCGTTATTAATAATTTACAAACACATAATATATATTTTATATATAATTAGATTAAAACATTACAAGTACACATACGTACACAAATAAAATACGTAGGATTAAATTAATTAAATGTCATAGGAAATATCCTCAAAGATGATTCTCTGATGGTCATTAAGGTACAGATGATTTTGATTGAAATTGGCGGAAGAGGGCGTGGGTGTGTGCATCTTTTGGATTTGAGTACTCAAGGATCCCGAAGGGGTTTCATCTTCACTGTTTTCGGCTGAAGAGTCCGATACTTCTGCTTCCGTTTCTGAGGAACCGGTCGAACAAAGGGAATTTGATGCTTTGACCGGTCTGTGTGATCTCATTTCCAAGTATTCCATCACTTGATCATAGGTGTCTCTCATTGTCGGTAAATAATTGTCTTCTTCTGCTGACTCTTCAATGATTGATAGTTTTGAGGGTGATGGTCTGAAAAAATATATAAAGAATATTGAAATTAGTTTTAAATTCCAAAAAAAATCATAACTTGTCCAGAATTTCATAAATTCGGCAAAAATATGGCTTCAAAGTGCATTGTATTTTAAAACAGTAATTCGTTAAAAAATCGCAAATAGTATTTTTTTTGTACAGGCTTCTAAATACTCGGCTGCAGAAAGGCTCGAATTTCTTGGAATTTTCATTCTTTTTCATGATTTGAGTCATAACTAGAAGTAAATTAGAAGAAAATCGAAATTCCTCAACTTTTAATTTAATTCACGTCTGAAAAACATGAAAATTCAAAGAAATGTCATAAAATTAGAAAATGTTAATATTTTTTGACTTTAAAATCCTGAAGTTTGATACAAAATCTGTTTCTTTTTAAAAAAAAACAGTGCAAATTTTTTTTACAACAATAATTTTAATCATGTTTGAAAAACATAAAACTTCGAAGAAATGTCATAAAATTTAGAAAATACTACTTCTTTTTACGTTAAAATCAATAATTTTGATACAAAATCTGCTACTTTTTAAAAAACAGTGCAAATATTTTTCACGCCGTTAAAAAAAAGTATAACTTTTTATTTTTTTAAAAAAACTCACCGTTCACGTCGATAATTATTGAGACTATGATTGTCTTGAACATAAGAATAATTATTGTGTTGAGAATTCCTTGAAAGTGAAGAGAGTCTTGCATTTTGTCTTTGTAATTTTTCCTTCCTAAAATCAAAGAGTGATTCCGCGAGTCGATATCTGAGTGATTCTGACAAAATGGCCGCATCCTCTTTACTATGACAAATGACAGCATGACACCTCAACTCTTGTTTTAATTTCCGAGTCTCATGACGATAAATCCAACAAAATAATTTAGGGAAATCGATTGGGACACCACACCAAGTGAGTCGATTGTTCCAGTACTCCGTCAGACCATGTTCTCTTGTCTCAGCCTTAAGTCCACCAGGTGTCACCACAACAGTCATACGAATTGACCCACGTCCTTGCACATGATTTTTCCAGAGGGCGCTGGCGGGGCGATCCAAACATCCATCCCCTTTAGCCCAAGTGGTCACCAAATTTCCTAAATAAATCGCTTTGACTACCGGGTCTTGGAGTGTAATATCAGCAGAGGCGGATCTCAAAATCAATTTCCTTAGCTTGGATTGCAGGGAGGGGAGGAGCTTCTCTGGCGGGGGGCGTGTCTTCGTGGATGATGTCGGCATTTTAGTATTTTATCTATAAGTAAACAAAAAAGTCAACAAATATTAGTACAGTTTGTAAAAATTCCTTATCTACTGTCACTAGATAAAAATAATTCTGGGGAAATCCTATCCGGACAAATAAAAAGTAAACAAACATTAAAATTGTATAGAAAAAATAATAATTCCACTGAAATATTTTGTTTACTTTTCCACTCGTCACTTCAGCTGAACTAATCAGGAACCAATAAATTTTTATCAGTACCTACAATACGTATTTATTTATCAGCAGATTGCTGTACCTACGAAGGCAGATTGTTTGTTTGTTTATTTGTTACGACTCCACAGTCCCACAGTCACAATGACACAACTGCAGCTGCATATTAATGAATGAGTAATTCTAAACATTATATACCTAGGCTCTATTTAATTTAATTCAATTTAATCTAGAATTCTATTGTCATGTCATTCCGATTAAATATAGGATTCGGGACCGCGCGTGGAGCTTAATAACATTGAAGTACAGGCACGGACTATCGCGAACGGATATGACGTCATCCACTCTTCCATGAATTAAATAAATATTGATGATAAAAAAGTGGAACTAAGAAACCGACTGACGAAGAAAGAAGAAGAAAAAATGCCGTCACTTTGCGGTTGACAAATATTGACTGAATTGGAATATAAATGATACGAATACGAAGTGTATTATTATTTGTACAGGGCGGTTCATAAATACGGAAAATTCAAATATTAGCTTATTTCGCGTTGCTGGGTGTACCTTGGACATTCCCTAGGTCAAATTGAGTCGCCTCTCTGGGGAGAAATTATGTTCCATGGTAAATGTCAACTAATATAATGAAATGTATGTATGGAACACCCTGTTATGAACCACCCTGTGTGTTTTATACACAGTTGACCATATGAACGGTGTTGAAAGGCGATAAAAGTTGAGGTTTTCCTTAGTAAGCAAAATCAAAACCTCAATATGTACAAAACAAATGACACAATAATAATTTTATGACATGGCTTGCCCTGATTTGACTTAACCACACACGTATGGTGATAAACCAAAACTATAAATGAGACTAAACTAATACGGAAAAATATCAACAAATTGTTTCAGAATCAATTAATTTAAATTGCCTACAATTGGCTGATGGTTGACACTAAATCAGAGAATGGAAAATTTTCAAGACAATCAAAATCACAATCATTGGACTACTGGATAAAATTATCATCACAAATTCTTAATTCCATGGAAAATCTCAATAAAAATGAATGCATAATGGAAGGATTCCAGGAATTGATATATCAATTGATCATTTCCATTCTTGCCAAATAAATCTGAAGATTTCTCAACAATTCACATGAAAAAGTTTTGAAATCCAAAGAAATCAAGTAAAAATCCCAATACTCAAAAATTAGTGCGGAAAATGATGGGATTGCTTATTAGTTGGCCTAAGGAAGGTACCAATCTTAATTACTTATAAGAGAAATCGCCATGAGATGCAAGTTCGTTATGATTATGATCTGGGGGTTAATTACCGACCCTTGGCATTTTAATCCAATGTGATCTACCATTTGCCATCACTGACTAAATGTTAAATGTTTTTACTTGACCTAAATAGTTGTCGTTGTCCTTTGACTTCCTTATGAAATTAAATTGATAATCAAGTCCGCGCCGCCGCGCGATGCGATCTGATATGTAATATAATTTCTAGTACATACTATGTATACAGGAAACAATTACTATAATTGCAATGCAATTGCAATATAAAAAAAATGTAGGTACTCGGTACTCACTTGTGAAAGTTGATTGTTGGGTAGTTGTGGGTCGCAACGCGAACGCGACTTTTTTGATGATATCAGATTTCCGTACACAGAAAATGTCTCTTAGATGCTTATCGAATCCAAATCCAAACAAATGTGCAGCACAATTATGTCGATTCTTGGTAAAATATCAGCAATATCGATAAACTGTTGATCCTTAGGTAGTTTTTATTGATTCTTGGTAAAAATTGGGTAAAATCGTTGGTATATTGAGGTAATTGTCGATATTACTTAGGTATGTTTCGTTATTATTGTCAATTCTTGGTAGTTCTTGATAAAATCGTAGGTATTTCGTCGATTCTTGGTATCTTCTTGATAAAATCGTAGGTATTTCGTTGATTCTTGGTAATATTTAGATAAAATCGTAGGTATTTAACGTTTATAGATAAACTATCAACAAAGATAACGTTGTAAATGTATATCTCATTTATTTGGCGATATGTTCACAGTTCCACGTTCCGTGCTCAACTGACAGTCCAGTACGGCAGTAGTCGTGGTTAATAAATGCTGTCCGGGGTTGATTCGTCACGCCTCCAGTCCGGCCAGTTACATGTACATACATACATACACTCACTGCTTACTCAGCAGTTACTCACTCCACTCCTGCTCCTCCTTGGTATGTTAATTATTATTAGTTAATCTTAATCCACGGACAAATCATAAGATCCCAGATTGTGTCACTACTTGACTGCTGGAAAAATAAAGTATTAAAATTAACAGATGTTCTGGAACTTTGCTCCCTTCCGACTCCGATCACTGCACTGCGTACTGTCGACTCGACTTTGTGCTGTTTTTCACAAACTACAACTAAAGGGCAATAAATATCACGCTCACGATGGTTGCTAGGCAACAATATTAAATATTTATGGAGATTCTTGGCCACCGTACGTAGAATGTATTCCGATAATGGTTGCTAAGCAACTGAAGAATTATCATTTATTTTAATATTAGTCCCACGAACTACAGATATAGAATAATAGATGCAGAAGCACGTAAATGAGATGCTGAATGCTGCGGTATGCGGTGTACTGATGGCGATAATCAAAATCAGGAGTCAATTCTTTTCGAATGCTAATTTTGTGGCAGTAAAAAGCGCAACTTGAACGTCTTTGTACTTAAAGAAACAAAACAGATTAGGTTTTAACTGGAATTGAGTCAGTTTGAACTGGATTTTAACTACCAATTAGTCACAATTACTACCTGGACTCAATTATTATTTAAATTCAACTGAATTCGTTACAGTAACTACAAAAATAAGATTGAAATATTTATTTATAGCGAACCAGACGTTACTACGAACGACCGTTACTACGTACACTCTGTACAGTGTACTCGTAAATATTGTACTGGCATGGCAAGTACAGGTAAGAATTGTTTCTTATTTTCCATAGGGATTTTCTCGTGAGGCATCCATTGTTGTACGCACACCTGAGTTCAACCTGTATTGTTGTCTATACACCTTATAGCCGTGCAGACAAGAGAAAGGGTTGAAAAGAATTTAGAACACACCCTAAACCAGTGTACGCAGGATAGTGACTGTTTTATACAAGTTTTCAGCAATTTGATGATTTCGGTGAAATATTTCAATATTCTTCAAAATTCTTCAAGAAATAATATAAAAAATATTAAAATCGGTCAAAATTTTAACAATTAGGCACAAGTAAAGGCTCCCTTGGTGCTCTACTGGGTATAAAGAATTTCCACTGTTGTCAACATTCGGACCGGCAGTTCTAAAACATTATTAACATATTGTCAATTTTAACATGGGGGTTTGGTCAAAATGGTCCAGCAGCATCAAAGTATTTACACGATTTAAGTGTATTGTTCATGAATAATGGGATGGCTTTCAATTTGGCCTGGGGTAGGTACCCCTAGTAGTAGGATAGGAAGGAATTTGGGATAAAAGTAGCAGCTACAAAATATGGCAATTTTATTCTGTCTCTCTCGGAATTGGATTACATTCAGAATCAGAATGGTTCTCGATATAACAAACTTGTATACTCTGATAGTGCATTTTGTGCGTTATAACGAAGTTGACCTTACTATGACCTTACGGCGTGACCTCACTTGGAAATGAAAAGTGGAAATGACCTTTTAAACCTTCATTCTATGCTAATCCAGTCAGGAAATTTAAAAATTCAGGTTGAATATTAAGTTTAGAATAAAACCTAGGTAGAGTGGTCCTACTCAGGTGAAATGAGACATAAAGGTGTGGGTCTGAAACGCGTATGGCTTGGGTAACAAAAATTCACCTGTTGTAAGTCCACTTGCATTTCAATTATTTAATGTAAAAAATCCCCGACTGCCAATACTTGACGTCATCCCCCATGGCAACAACTACCAAACCAAGACCTGAAAATAAATTGTATCTAATGCTAAGAATACTTTGTAATTGTACAGGGTGATTCATAACCACAAAATAATACATACTCATTTTTTTTAAATGAAAGGTACCCCTTGTAGTAGGAAAAACGATAAACCTCTTTTAAGCGGTCATTGTATGAGTGCCGAGGGTCAGTCTCTCCGATTCGCACTGAATTTGGCTGTTCTAGAGAGGTTATCTTTATTGATTTGGTGTAATGACTATGACCCACCCTGTACATTCCAATTAAGCTTGTGCTTTACTATAAGAAATGTGTACAATACGTACTAGAATTAATTGAAGGAAAAAAAATATGTAAGTAGTAGTAAAGTGGTTAACAATCACAATTTATATGTGAATGAAGCGTTTATTTTGTTGGACTCTGATCAAATGCACTCATTCTCCACGTGACAAGGAAATATATACAAAAAATTACAATTGGAATGTGTGGAAAAAATATACGGGCTGTTTGTTATCCTGTCAAACTAGACAAGTTTTTTTTAGACGCGTCGCGATAGAATTATGCAGGAATGCGAATCGAATGTACGTGTGGGGTTTGCCAAAAATAATACACCGACAACTATTTTAATAGGTAAGTTCGTACTATGTACTAGGTCCAAACAAATCAAATCAAATTTGATATTGTAAATTTCACATTTTGTAAAATATTCCTTAATGTTTTTTGGACAGTATGAACTTACCTTACCTTATATTATGAAAGTTGTCGAATTAAAATTTGTCCTTTGTCTGAGTAAGTATATTCGCAACTAGTTAGTTCCAGTTGAAGTCAATTAATTCTGATTGTAGTGTAGATGAGGCAGTTGAGTCCTGGACAACAATTTATTCTTTAGAGACTGGGACCACTGGTATATTCTGTTCCGTTGTGTATGGTCATCCCTGTTTTTCCTTCAACGCATCCCCATGAACCTACCGTCCATGCAATAATATGTTTTTCAATGCGTGATTTTCATTGTACTACAATTTTAAAGGTCATTTTTTAAAATGTGACGACCTTCGACGATGCAATGGTTTTTGGGGAAAATCTCACGTAACACCTGTAAGAAACTGGCCGGCAGACTAATGCCCTCCGTCAGATAATGGGTCACCTTGGAAATTAATTCTCTCTCAAATAATAAAAAAAAAATATCATAAAATAATAAAATATCGTGAGTTATTGGAAAATATCCTTAATTAACTCAGGTATCGAGTCAAATCATGGCTTATTGTCTATTTCTGCGGGGAGAAAGTCCCTAACCATGCTATGGAGGTTCGGAATGCACGTCAAGACGTCTTAATTAAGGGAAATATCCTTAATTAAATCAGGTATCACACATTATGAGTCAAGTCATGGCTTAACGTCTATTTTTGTGTGGGAGGAAGCTCCTAATCATGCTATGGAGGTTCAGAATGCACCTCAAGACGTCTTAATTAAGGAAAATAAACTTAATTAATTCAGGTATTACACATTCTGAGTCAAGTCATGGCTTATCGTCTATTTTTGCGTGGGAGGAAGCTTCCTAATCATGCTTTGGATGTCCAGAATGGATCTCAAGACATCTCAACTAATGAAACTATTCCAAATATCATTAACTAATTTAGGTATCACACACTCTCGAGTAAAATCATGGCTTATCGTCCATTTCTGCGAGCGAGAAAGCCCCTAACCATGCCATGGAGGTTCAGAATGCACCTGAAGATATCTTAATTACGGAAAATATCCTCAATTAAATCAGGTATCACACATTCTGAGTCAAATCTTGGCTTATTGACTACTTGGAAAAGAATCGATGGAGAAGCCCCTCTTACTTTTATGTTGTTTATTTTACCTGAAGGAGCAATACAAATATTTGCTGAGCTTTTTTGTTCAACTATTAAAATAAATAAGCGTGCAGGTAATGACACACGTACTGAACACGCGCAGGCCAATAAATAATGCCAAATCATGGAAAACAAAATAATTTTTCATAATGTGCAATACAATTGAACGACAGAGGTGACCGCTAATGCTATAGCATGCCAATAACCTGACATGCACAAGGTATTATAGACAAATTGTCTACGTCCAACTATGCTCATAAATTCAAAATAAATTCTATTTTATTCATATTCATATTCGTCAGTCTAAATACCTCATAATATTTAGGTAGGTCATTTCTCGTAGTCAAGCCGCGCATAAGTTCGCAGTTCGCACAAACATAATATGAGAAATGGAAGTGAGAAGAAGAGAAAAATAAAAAAATTTCTAAAAGAGTCACGCACCCACGTCCGCGTCCGGTAAGGGAAAATTAAAATAGTAATCTGTATGTGAACTTACGGAATTTCCGCGGGCACAGAGTCATTCATTTTCATCGTAAAGCGTAATGTTGGAATAAAACAGCAATTTTCTTCGCGTAAGATCACGTAAGAATTACTACTATACTACGGAGTACGGACTACGGAAACAGGTTTATCTCTTAGTTCGCACGTCATGCGTTGACTTTCCTCGAAGACTTCACTTCTTTATTACTCACTTTCTTGACTAATCAGATCTGTAATTAAATCTAAAAATAATTTTTCGCACTACAATTTTGGTTGCAGGTAAATTTTTATGCGCAAAAATAGTATGACGCCATTTTCTAGTCGTAATCGCCAATTTTTCGATGAAAATGACGAATCATAATATCAATTAAAATTCAACCAAAGATTGATTCTTTTGACAGTTGTGGAAATCTAAGGTTCCGATCGGGTCGGGTAATCCGCTTATCCGACCCGATATCCGACCCGACCCGAATTATCGGATAGAAATCCGACCTCACCCGAATCCGACCCGATATCCGAAAGAGCTAAAAA
>JAQFYE010004122.1:0-13967 GCA_034694305.1 Protaphorura glebata
TTTTTGTGTACTAATAAATACCCACCGGGTATAAATTCGAAGCACCCGGGTATTTACCCGGGTATATACCCGGGTATATACCCGCGGGTATATACCCTTTACAACCCTAGTTACGTTCAGAATCACATAATCGAGCAAACTAACTCAAGCCGCCTGTACAGTAAGCCCTAGTATTCACCGGATGCGAACTTGTTGCTACTGAATCACTGACCCATTATTTAATTGATTGAATCACTGACCCCACAGGAAAGTAAAAAAAACGAATCCCAACCTTGGGCCCAAATGGTCTAACCCCTTACTACATCAATGTTGATATTTTGACTAATTAATTTCGAGGTCCTGTAAAGCGTGCTAGCATTTCATTGCTCCGGGATCGGCATCATGAGACAATTTATTGCCACGAATTTCTGCATAAAATATGCTACACAAGTTCGTTGAATTGGGCAAACAAATGGTTTCAACCAAAAGTTATTTCGGCGTTAAATTATTTAGTTTCTAATGCAGAATAAATGGAGTTTTGGTGTGCGAAAAAGGAGCGGGTACAAACTTTACGGGAAAAACTACGCCGTTGGAATTCCATGGATTTTATATATGTTTGGAGCCATTGACACCCTCAACAACTTTTGTGATGGTCCTACCCGCTCTAACCATTTGATCGATTAGATGTTCGTTGATTGTATTAATGAATTGTTGACCTGGCAAGATATATATCTGAATAAAACTGAACTTGAAACTTGAAGCTAATGAAAAAATCGTTTTCAAGACTTTCAATAATTAGAACACAAAAATCATAACATGTTGAAACGGTTGCATACAAACAGCATACAAAAACTGAGCTCAACTTTATTGACTGAATATTTTTGTCAAGGAATCTTTATTTCTGGATTGCACATAATTAAAACAGGGAAATGAATAATGTGAGGCGTTGAGTTGTCGAATTCGTCCCCAATTATTCGTAAGTCGTTATTATTTGAGGCGGGATCTTCTTTCTGGCGGAATAAACTGTTCAGATATATCATTACCATCTGGTTGGCCCGAATCTCTTCCAGATTTCGCATCAGTAACGATCCCCCAAACTTCTATAATGAAATCATCTGTGAAACCGAATGATTCCAACTCGGAGTTATCAACTGCTTCAGCAAACTCCATTGTATTTTGGCGGCCTTCTGCGGTCTCCCAAATTTGGGTAGCTGAAAAAGTCAGAGTTATAAGTTGGTTTTTACATCGTCGCCGCCAGGTTACAGAGAATTTTTACAGTATCGCACCCAAGTCGACATCATTTATTCCGACGAAGCTCTCCAGCAGGCTATTTATTCTAGCAACGGCGGTTTGTGCAATATAATCCGGCTGAAACAAAACAAGAGTAATTTTCATTTTGAATGGAATGACCGGATGGCATTGACATTTGTGTAAACATGTATTCTCGAGTTTTTGCAAATCATCTGTGTCCTATTCCGACAAAAGCGACAAAATCAAGGACTTAAACTATTTCTATTATTGAGAATGTTTATATTAAGGACACTAAACATTTATCAATTTCATAATTATACTGAACTATTTTGGGCAGGGTGGCTTTGACTACCCTTGTTTTGATATCTTGCGCTATCAGGGTGGGTCCAGTCCAGTAGCCAATTTTCGTACGACCATCGTTGGGGACTTGTTTATACAAACAGTCATATCTGTTAGCAAATTGGAATGAACGCTTAACCCAAGGAGTATTCGTATAACGACGGTCAGTCACTGCTTTGGCATGGCGAAATCGGTTCTTACTTAAACACTCGTCAGCGTCGCTACGCGGGTCCGATTTTCAGGCGGAATAGCTCCGTAGATCCCACATAAGATTCTCTACATAATGCGTATCTCACATTATTGTTCGACTCCCCTGATTGGGCTGCCGAGCAATGGTTACGAGCCACCCTGTATACTAATACTACAATACTTTACTCGTTACTCACGGCTTGCACCAGTTTGGCAGGTCCATTGTTTCGCAACCTTAGGGTTTCCTTTCCACTCCCGTAGTTTTGGGTGCTGGATTTTTTCCCGTCCGATTTTGGCCCAACATTCACTACATAGACCAAGGAGAAAAGTTCGTCACTGACTGTGGCATTAATTATTGGGAACAATCAATATTGCACAGGACATAAGTATAATACGCTTATAGCCCCCTGTGACCGATTTTGACAAACTATGCCTTATTGGAAAGCTAATGGCCTTGGGATCGTGGGAAAAATAGGGAATAAGGGGGCTACAGCAATATGTCATACCCGTCACGCAGACTTGGGTCAATTGCAATCATTGTAATTGACCAATTGTAAAGTAACCAATTTACAATTACAATTATTGTAATTGTAAATTGGTTACTTTCACGACTTTGACAATTGTAATTCGTATTTAATTACAAAAGTAATTGACCCAAGTCTGCTGTCACGTACAGTTCAGTCATTTTTGAACTAAAATTACATGATCCAATGATTCTATATCGATCTCACGAATACACGAAAATTCTTAGCTAGGTATTCCATTGTTTTTATTACCAAACATGAAAATTGTTTCGGTAAGTGAAGCCATTCGCATTCTAATAAAACCTCGAATGCTTTTGAAACCAAACCACAACAAGTTTAAAGCAAGATGGTTAAACAAATGAATCAAATACCATAAAGGAGATCCCCTTAAGTCATGGCTTTTGAAAAAACTCATTTGATCGTAAAAAATTAGACTTTTATTGGATTTTTAAAACTGACCTTCAGACTCGAATGCTCGTCTGTCCAAAAATAATAAGGCGGCTGTTAAGGGAAAATAGTTTGTTTACTTGTCTGTAAGCCCTGTACATTTTGCTAAAAATTTTAACATGGTTGTTTTTGTGGAGTCGCCCGTTGTTACGGAATTTCCAGCCGCCTATTATTCTGGAATGAACAGAGTTTAATATTTCTCAACAATTTGTTTCTCTACTTTTCCTACCTGTTTCTCTAATTGTCTGCACAATAACCACTCACTTCACCGTTTAGCCGGTCTGAATATTATTAATTCAGACCGGATTTAATGTAGACGGATTGTGAGTGCCATCAACACCGAGTTGACTGAAACAGCTAAGATTGTCAACCGTGATGGTGAGTGAATAGAATTTAAAGGGAAGTGCTGTATTGCACGGCAGAATATAGGAAATTCACGGCAGATTTCTGCCCGGTTAAAAATGAGAATTTTACGGTAAAATAGAGGAAATTCACAGCAGATTTTTTTTCTTTTGTTCACATGGAAGTTTTACAGCGATACCTACTAAACGACCCACTAAATAGTACATAATGGTACCGATCATTACTGCGGTGGTGGGTTGATCCTGAAGGTTATACACTGTAATTTTTTTTTTTTTTGAATACTAAACTTTTTATTCAGTCACCGCCCTCCATACAAAGATTGCCCAAGGGACACAGAATACAAATGAATATTATTTTAACAATAGTTCATGCTATTAAATATAATTCTACTCGTAGTAATGGAAAAAAAACTATTTAGTAATAATTTTTAATATTTCTCTCTTAGATGACTAGCAAACCTTGTGTTAGACTAGCAAAGGTTAACAAGTCAAATTCTTGACAAAAACGGTTTTCGGACCTTTCTGACATTTGTCAATTAATAGTCTAGTCAATTGTTATTCGCACTGAGCCGTCAGCCGTATCGTAGCGGTCACACACTGAACCAGATAATAGACAGAAAGTTCCTTAAATGCATGGTTATGGGATTTTCAACTCACCAAAACCAGCTCGAAGTGGTTCCACTAAACTGATTTTAAATGTTTTATCCAGTGGAATGCCTTTAAGGTATTTTGCAACATCCACGTGCCTCCACCCGACTAATAGTTTATCGTCAATTTTTTCAATGTGGTCACCAACCTGAAATGTTTTTTAGTATTAAGTGTGTCGCACTGACCCACACTCATTTAGCTTAAAAGTGGGAATACAAACCTGAATAGACTTCATTTTATCAATAATACTGTCTTCCTTTATCCTTTTTATGAATGCAAATCCGGTTCCATTATCAGTGATAGTCAGTCCTAATGCTTCCTCGGATTTAGTAACCTCAACTTCTTTAGTAATACCTTTGACACAACCAAATCAAATATCAAAGTCACCGCACACTAGTGCTTCAACCGTTTCCGTTTCAAAACGAAACGAAACGCCGTTTCCGTTTTGTTTCCGTTTCCATTTTATTGGAAACGGTCCAGTCCGTTTCGTTTCCGTTTCCACCTAGAAACGAAACGAAACGGAAACGAAACGGAAACGGTCCATAAGCCTAATGTTAAAATTTCGTTTCGTTTCCGTTTCCGTGTCTCTTTTTCAGAAGCCGTTTCGTTTCCGTTTCCAATTCTTCGTTTCCGTTTCGTTTATTCCGTTTCCACCAAGAAACGAAACGAAACGGTTGGAGCTGGAGCACTACCACACACTCACTCTCATCATGGTCAAACTCAATAGAAAGGTCGTGGTAATTATATTGCAATAAAAAAGTTTTCTCCAGGAAATATTTCGATTTGAAAGAAAGACCCAATGAATTAAGTGCTGAAATCGTGAATAATCCTGCATGTTGTTTGACAAGCATACAAGAATTTTTGAAATGTACAAACAAGTCAAATCACATATCCGAACATTAGAAATTGTCTCACCTTTCCTGTGAATGAAAATGAAATCATCTAAACACAGTTGAGCACTGAGAAGGTTGTCCATGTCAATACGGTGTGTATTCAACGTGCAAAACAAAATCTAGTATACAGAAAATGGCAAAGTAATAATTAAATTCAGCTTAATTGGGATTTAGTAAAGTTAATAAGTTAATTCATTGCTTTTATTATGTTAACTGATATAGTAGCACTTCATGTATGACTTACCTAATCGAATATGAATGATATCGTTTGTTTTATATAAAATATAACCCCACATTAATTGACATAGCCGCTGAGGCCGAATCAAACATCATCGCGTATTTTTGGGTTGCTTCCCATTTGGCCTAAAGACGTAAAAACGTAGATACCATCTAGTAGTAGGAAAACTAATGGAAAAAACCTCTTTAAAGCAACCACCGGGAGTGCAAGTCCGAGGAATCGAACCCCAGCGCAGCGAGACAGAGTGGGCAAACCATACCATCATGCTGCAATGGACTTGCTCTTTGTTTTATATTATCTTCTTATTTTCTCTTTATTTTAGCATTATGCACAGTGTGACCGATTTCTGAAAAAAATGTGGTAAACATGATATGAATTCTTGTCACTTGAATAAACTCTATCTATGACTTATTGACTATAAGGCCGTCTGACTCTACTAAATAAGATTTCGACATCGAAATCTGAAGAGGGAAATAACCCATAATTCTAAAAATCCAGATTTTAGTAACGCCATTTTTGAAGTTAACACAAAATTACCGAAATTGTAATTATGGGAAGGGTTCATATATTTTGATTTAACGAAACATCAATGATTATCTATAATATTTAATTCATTTTAGCTCTTAAGAATTTTCCTATTATACTACTACTTAGTGTGGTTCTTGCTTGAACAAAGTGTAATAGTAGTGCAACTTAACACATAAATTAGCCAGAATCAAATATGCAAATAAAGTTTCAGATGCGGTAAACATAACAGGGTGTCCCCGAATGATGTAACCAACTCCATTTTGGTATAACTTTAGAAGACCCACTGTTTCAATTTAAATAAGGCTTTGCGGAAATTGAAGCTGAAGTACAAGAAGGATTTATAAAGTTTACTGCGAATGGTGTCACAGCGAGGGTTGTCCATCACATACGCTGAAGCACTTTGGTGACTTTTTTAACATTGTGGTAATGGGTGCGGAAAAGGGGTAATTCCAGGTTCGGCATAACTGAATTCAACAAATTATGACGTCATTCTGGTCAGGGCAACTCCACGTTGTTTGTTGTTTGGCCTCTCGGCCGAATCGGGTGGGTTCGTCTCCGTAGGTGCCTGAGACGGGTCTGAGGCACTTTTGTTTACTGAAGATTGATTTGTAAATTGTTAAGTTCCGGAAAAGTGAAATCCTTTTTGTTCTCAGCTTCAATTTGCGCAAAACCTCATTTAAATTGAAACAGTGGGTCTAAAGTTATATCAAAATGAAGTTGGTTACATCATTCGGGGACATCCGGTATAGGGTGTCCACGAAGAAGCGCACAGTTGTTTGTTGATATTTTGACTTAGTTACAAGCAGGGCAACTCCACGTTGTTTGTTGTTTGGCCTCTCGGCCTAACCGGGTGGGTCCGTCTCTGTAGGGGGCATTGGACGGGTCTATGAGGAAGTTTTGTTGATTTCGTTAGACTTAACGACCGGCGAGAATTGCGCACTGAGAAAGTCCGAGTCGTCCGAATAAGAAATTAAATATATTCTTCATCCGGTTACAACTTACAACTACAACAAAGTACCAGGAAAGTCATAAGAATATCCTCAAAGACTTTCTCAGGGCGCAATTCTCGCCGGTCGCTAAGTCCAACGAAATCAACAAAACTTCCTCATAGACCCGTCCAATAGACAGAACCCGGTTAGGCCGAGAGACGTGGAGTTGCCCTGGTTACAAGAAACTATGTTACGGTCGAGTTCGAATTATTCAGAAATTCTAAAAATTTACTCTATGAAGGTAAACTATCAAAATAAAAATCCTTGGGAGAGTGGGACAGATCCACAATACTGATGTCCACTTTAAATTAATAAAATTAGTGTGTGGTTTACGTTGATAAAATAAATTCTTAGAATTTATCTATAATTCCAACTTTACCGTAACATAGTTTCTTGTAACTAAGCCATAACTGTGCACTTCTTCGTGGACACCCTGTATATATGACACGACGGGTTCAATAATCGGATGACATAGGACAAGCTAAAAGGGAATAATGGCGACGCGCAATTGTATTTTATTGGCCACGTATTGTCTATTTAAATAAGCTATTATACATTATGTACGGACGGAAAGTACATTGATAATGATGAGATTCCTTTATTGTCGACCACGCCTCGGATTTTTATAATAGGTAGACCCTGTGCGTCATTGTGATTGTGACGTAGATACAATTATAAGCTTGCGTGTAACAGGTCATCGGCAGAACATTTCCGCTTACCGTATTTCCTCTATTAATTTAAAACCCTAGGGTTCTATTAAAAAAACCCGTCTCCAAGGTCAGTCGCTTTCTCCACTTTCTCCATTAATGTGCATGGAGAAAGCAGGGAAAAGTAGCCGGGTTGTAATGGAGACCGTGTTCTATCCGAGGAAACACGGTAATTATTTAATTCGGTTTTGTACATTTTTCACCACGAACATAACATTGTCCACATATCAACGATATGATATGACTCGAGTCGCATTCACTCATCAGTGGGTGCCACAATTCCAATCGATAATAATAAGTTGTCGTTTACTCGTTTACACCTTACAGGTTTGATTTGGTTTTTTCAATTTATGTCACCACTAACATTCCTCATATCGTTATGTGATGATTCATCAATTCCTGAAATTGATCGCCAATTCTCTCTTGGAGGTTTTTCGAAGGATGACCGCCGCGCTGCTTTATTGTATGTGAAATGAGACTTTCGAATTAATTATGAGTTATGATCCGATTGTAGGTAGCGGGGAGGCATGGATGGAAGTGAACCGATTTTATAGTGAGAAGTAACACAAACGGCAAATAAATGCTAGTTTCTTGAATGTTTGACAAATGCCTGAAATTCAAAGTTCAAAGCATTCGCCCATACGTCAATTTTTTCTTCAGTTGAATGTGGATTTCTTTTCAGACGATTCGCATAATCCCGACTTTTTTGGGGTACGATATTCATTTATGAGAACTAGTTGACCGGAAGAAGTTTTCCGGAAGGAAAGAATGTAAAGGACTCCACACTCTACAATCGTTTGACATTGTTCAAAGCATGTGAAATCCCCATAAAAGATTCGTTAAAGCAAAATGTATCACTTTTATCAGATCGACCCCTGACCTCGAGGAGTTCGGCTGTGATTATAAAATGTTCCAAGTGAGTTTGGGAGATAATCAGGTTTGTATACTTATTATATAAGGTTATATATACAATAGGAGAATTGAGTAATTAAGGAAAGGACGTACTTCCTCAACCGGAAATCCATAACAATCTGCCATTTTCTGGTACAGCTCTTGGACATTGGTAAAACCAGAAATGAGACCAGTCGGACTCCCTTGAGCTTGTTGACAATGAAATACCAATTTTGGCTTTGGTACTGGTACAGGGATACTCTGTTCTTCTTGTTGAATGTCACTCTGACCATCTACTATTTTCTCCTTTCTCGTCGACGGAACGATTTCACTTGGGGCGCTGGCGTTGGCATTGTTATTTCTCTCGTGATGTCCATTCTTTGTTGATTGTTGCGGACTTCTCGAATTCTGTTTTTCCTTTTTACCAAAAAATGGCATTTTTCGAAAATGAATAAGACAGCAAATGGCACCGATAAATTTTCCAGTGCTCAACCGCACCCCCAAGGACAATGACAACTTAGATTGGTCCTGGTACACTCAAGCTGTCCATGCAGTCTCCCATTGATATAATACAACACTTCTAACCAGCAAAATCATTACAAATGAATGATTTCAACCTAGCATTCCACACCTAACACGTTATCTAATCAAAAATTTCTGATTGATTTTACATTGCGCAAAACACAAAACCCCGAAGTAAAATTGATTTCGGAATACATTTGTGGATTTGTTGAGTAATAGTAAGTGACTGAATGATAAAATGAGGTGTACTGACTGAAACTGAAATCCAACTAAAATGTACAATAGATTTAATAGATCCAGTCATGGTGAGGCAATGGAGTTTCGCATGACTGACACTGAAAAGAATGTTAAAATGTACACAATGGATCGCCACGTAAGTTTTGTCTGTCAATGAACAACTAAAACGCGAATAAGAGTTTAAGGGGAGAAGTCGTCGAGGGAGACAAAATTTGGAGGTAAAAAATACCTTAGGTAGAAGCCAGCTAGCGCAGCGTTGTTGCTTGATTTTAAGGAGGAAGGAATTAGTGCAAGTGAAATAGTATCAAAGGGTAAGGCTTAATATTTGTATGTAGAAGTATAACACAGTAGGCAGTAGTTTCCTACTAAAGATCTAGTCACGCTTCGTAGATTTATATAGTATAATTGTATAATAGTATGTATATTTCCTCGTTTTGTATTACATAGACAGAAAAAAACTATTCTATTATCACACTTACAGTTGCGCAAGTTTTACTTTCCTAAAGTCGTAAAACAAACTAACAGTATCTTCCGATTTTCACGTTTTCGACTTCCTTATCCTATCGACTGAAACTTATCCTATCGACTAAGTTTAGGTGTCAAAAAGAGGATGTGGTGTGGTCCAGGTTAGGAGTTGTAATGACGTAAGATCGGTAGGACTGGGAGCGAAGACTTGCAAGACACGGTCATCCTTGCCGTAGCTAGAAGCTTATAACTTATAACCTCGATGGAAAGCATGGAGGTTTTGTCCACAAAAAGAAAAGATTTAATTCAAACTCAGAAATGCTTGAAATAAGATACGAAAAAGTTCAAAACGTTCCTCTCCAGCAAAATTTATTTCCGAAGTGAAGTTAACAAATAAATTTGACGTTGTTATTTAGGATCTACGGCTTCACAGATTTGGTTGATTTCCGTCCAAGTTTGGGTTCACTAAAGCCATGCCTACAAAGGACAAAGAAAGACATCGTTGATTAGTAAAATGAATCTACGTCTGAAACATGACGGCGGAAATACATTTCTGGATTTATGCAACACTATCAATACTAAAACCCGACGCAGAAATATTTTCACCATTGCAAAGATTTGATTTTACATGTCGAGCTGCTGTGCGATTTAAAACATTATTTCCAGTTCTATTAAAGGCATTTTCGTTGTATTTAAAATTGCAATGCTAACAACTTTTCGTGACAGGACTACGTATTCTCCCGTTCAATTAATATTTTTAATTTTATTTCCATGCTATCCTTTGGACATGACCATAACACGTCCTTCTCCTTCCTTAGGTCTACTTAATAAGTGACCGAACTAAAGCTAAATCTACACGCACAAGTTATCCTATGATTTTACCCAGGGATGGAAAATCTTCCCAGCATCCTATCTAGGATTGGAAGGAGAAAACGGGAAAATAATTAGAATATGATAAAAAGGAGGAAAGAAAGAGAATGATATATTTTTATTTGGACGACAAGAGAAGGTTTTCCATCTTCGCTTTCACTAATGATTGGAAATACTACAATGAAGGAAAACATTCGGAATAGTATGTATGCAAACATAAGTAAAGAAATAGTAATGATACAGAGCAGCGCGGGAAAAGGTAATTCCATTATTTGAATGGCATCGTTCTGAGCTTGGAGGACAATTGGAAAAACCGACAAGCAATCGGTATTTCTTGAGAATCTTATACGAGAAGGCGGTAGTTCTGACGTCTAACCAACTAGTTTTAGAATTAATCGTACTGAGATCATATTTGGTCGCATCTAGTAACCACCTCACTAGTTAAGTCTTACTCGTATTAGTTGACTAATGTAAAGATTAACTGAATGGATGCAAAACCGTAGGTGGGATGGGAAGGTCAAGCGTACATACATCGATATTATTCGACGACATTGTATCAGATCAACCGATACCGGGCAGGCCATGCAGTGAATTAACCAACTAAGTCACAGAGACAGGGTATGTTATGACTGACATTTACGTATTAGAGTACAGTAAACAGGTAGGTCTCACGGCCATAAGCACTTTTTAAAACAATTCGGGCCTTACTTTTGCCAGGGAAGTCGGATAGTCGGATCGGTTTAATTCTTTCGGATTCGGAATCCTCATCAAATTATATTACGACAATCCGCCCTCAGAATTTCAAAATTCTGAACTTCATAACAGAAATTGAATTGGAACGTTCCTGGGGTCTACACTTGAAGGAGTTCATAAAATAGGTTGGCATTGCATCGCAGGATGCTTGTCAGCCATGTGACGTCATCATAGGGAAAATAATTCACAAAACTTGACAGCCAAACGACGATTTAACCCTTTTTATTTCATTTCTCTTTCGTGACCGTATCTGTTTACTGTACTCCAATACCTAGAACAGACATCGGGTTTTGAGTATAGTTTAAAATTTAGGGTCAAAGTGTCAATTTAATGTATGTGTCGATTCGGTATTTCGGTAGTATAAGCCCTTGTTATCACCGGACGGCTGATGAGAAGAATAATAATCTCAACGTCCGAGGTTGGTTAAGTTGCTTTCGGAGCAATATTTTTGTATTTTTTTACTTCGTAGCAGTCTAGTCGGAGCACCTATTTTGTGCATGTGTGTTACCACACTACCTTTAGAAAGAGCTACTCGGTAATCGAAAAGCGTGTGATTACGCATGTATAATAATTCTTGTTCTATTTATGTCACGGAAACGTGACATGAATTTCGAAGACCGAAGACCGCGTAGGTCTATCAAGGCCGCTAGGCCAGGCCAAGACACTTAAAATAAAATATTGCCAAAAACTCGTCGATACTCACTTAAAACGACGTCGAACAACTTTCAAATAGCGAATGCGGCCAGTTCCAGTGGTCTTCCTTCTTTGTGCCTTCTCGGACCAGTTATCTAGATGACAGATTATCAAATATGTGCAAATTAATTGCGGGTAACCGTTAATAGTAACCGTCACCGTCTGCAGCAATTGCAGCATGTGCCAAATGCCAGAGACCTCACTGGGGAAAAATCTATTTACGGGACTCTGCGAGCTGAAAATATTCTGTAATTAACAAATACAATACAAATGATACTTACAGTGACGAAGTTTTGCTCTTGGATAACCACATTGAGCACAGGCACTCTTCTGGATGTGGTAGGACGACCGTCCACAACGGCGACAAAGAGTGTGCGTCTTATTGTGACGCTTTCCAAAACTCGACGTTCCTTTCGTCTGAAATAAAAAATACAGACATTATTACCTCCTGAGGGTGCACATCATTCCAATTTAGTCATTGGCGGTACGGTACCAAAATACTGATTAGAAAAATGAAAAATAATCCTCGGTAAAGTAAAGTAATTCTTTCCACGGATGATGAACTTATTGAACTACTAATTTTCCGGCTAGCTTTCGGCTCAACATGCAAATGTACTATCTTAAGATTTAATAATAACAATGATCACTGAATAACTTACCATGTTGAACCCTCAAAAGTGTCTTACAAGATGACCTTAAAAACCTGATGGAATTTCTCTCCTTCTCTAGTGACTACAGACTGCACCGCACAGCGTGTATGGTCCAATTCGTATTCGTATTTCGTACAACCCGTGCATGCCTTGCCTTTCCAAGCCGGGTTTCTCTTTCAATCGCGTCCACAGATGGCACACAAACAAGTCCTCGTTTACTTCGGCAAACATCTGAGTGAAATTATTTTCTTGCGGTAGGTTATACATATTTTAGATGAAAATCTGTGGACGGCTACTTCAATATTTTTTAAAGTGATGTGGATGTCATATAACCGAGGCTACCGTATTCTGAAGGCAATCATGGGATTTGATTGTTCAACTACAATATCGGGACTGGCGATACGCTGTTGCTCATTTCTATGCACGAAGCACAAAGTTACTTAATTTCCAGTCTAGTTTAGCGTTGTAAATGCTCAAAGCTCCAGGGAATATTCCCGGGAACTGTTTTTGAGAAAGTGCCCAGCCAGGCAAATCAAAATTCTGAGAGAAGACGACGATTGTCATTCTAACCAGTCCCGTAACTCGAAATTAGGTAAAAATTGAAGAGTTCTGTCAAAATCTGGGTAGGAGAATTGCCGGTAACGCTGTATATTTTGTCCTCTCACCATGTCAAGAGTCTACGGCGTAAAATGAAGAAGTCAATGGCGTAAAATACCGAGACAAAGCATTCGATGGATATTCACAATATCATACGATGAGCCTATCATTATGCATGTTCCTTGTCAACCGTTGAAACTTAAAAATAGCCAGACAATACAAAATATAGTGTTTTTGTCCGACTGAAACGTTGTACTAGGTTGTACGTGTTAGGCTTATTCCATTTTCAGAAGTGCCCAAAGTTCCTGGGGAGATATTCCCGAAAACGAAATGGCCGGGCATTTTACAACGTTACTCTAGTTCGCTGTAACGCAACGTCCAGTTATAATTTCTAACATACTAGGCCATGTTTTTCGTTCTGAAAGTCATGGTTTTTAGGTTTTACAATTTTTAAGTTTAGCCCTTGAACATGCCACGTTCGTTTAAATTATTGGAAACGCTCTTTTCTATTATATCATATGCACTTTATATTTATAAAGAAGTACTTGCCGCTTGCCTGTCTGTTTTAGACTAGTCGGATTTGCCCGGCTCTTTGAAATGTTGTAGGACGAGCCGAACAACTTTCGTGAAGGTGGTGCCCCCAAAAGTCGAACTTATGGCCCTTAGAAATACACGGTGGCTATGTGCGGCGACTGCGGCTGCTTGGGCGTAGGACGTTGTCTGTTTGTTTTTATAAATCCGTTGCATTCAACATCCTGGGGTGGGGTGCGAAATTGATTGACTTATCCGGGAGACCTGCGGACGATATCTACAACTTTTGCTTCTCTTCCTAAAGGATGAGAGAGAATAACAATTTTATGGTATTTCATGGCTTACGTGCACGACAGAAAATAATTTAAATGAAGTACGAAGTACTGATTTCTGGGCGATTCAAATAAGCAAAGCATGACCTTTTCATCTAATTTATTATTCCAAACATTTCAACGGTTTTCTGAAAAAAATCTTGTTCGATTCTTGAAACGCTTTTGGGTCTTGAGATCAGTTTTGGGGAAAAGTTCCGTATACGTTTTTAAACGTTATCAGACACGTCAATATTTATTTTTCTTCATTCCATGCATAAAAACCTGCGGCGCTTCGCGCCGCAGCTTAGGCCCGTTTGCGGGTTGTGAGTGATTGAGGTGAGGACATGGGAGAG
>JAQFYE010004123.1:0-13966 GCA_034694305.1 Protaphorura glebata
CATAAATGAAGGATGTTAATTTGTCATTGACAAGTAAAGCTGAAGATTCACTGGGCGGTTGCTCCAGCATGGATGACCAGGAGGACGATGATTATGGACATGAACTGGATTGGTTGACCTGGGTCAAAGGCACAACTTCGAAAACCACCGTCACTGCCACGGCCACGTCTGAGGTCGGGAGAAAGTTCATTTATTGAAGGATTTTGAGTGAGAGGTGGTGGTCGTCTGATGGGATTAAAAGATCCAAAAAGTCGTCCTATGTATGGACTCACCACTGCTGTCTCTTTGTCACAATTATGGTTCAAATTAGGTTTGAGGGATTTGGTTGGGTCACAGGAGGTCACATTACCGTTATAGTCTGTGTCACATTTACATCTTTCAGTAATGCAATCTAGACCTGGCTGACACAGATGTTGGAGCGCCTTTTCCCATTCACTCCCTGGCACCTTAAAAAATTTCAGCAAAATATATTACCAACTTGGCCTCACCTTCTTACTTCGTAAGATCATTATGGTGTGTGGAGACACAATTTTGAGCTGGTTTCAAAACTGGTACCACCCTACGCTTATGGCGGCCCTATCTGTCATATGGAACCAGAGATACGATGTCACCGGACAATGACGTCATGTCTAAGCATTACTGGAATACCGAAATATTTCAGGTCTCTATATTGCTGCGGGAATCGAACCATGATTGATCAGCGGTACTCTTGCAAAATTCTCTTTCACTTTTTCAGATTGGACAGTATATGAGCTTACCTAATCGGGAAGGTGTTAAATTATGTTGATATTTACTTTATCCTTTAACTTACGTGAGCCAGATCAGTGTTAGCCTTGAACCGTTCAAATTCCAAGCGATGAGCCTCCTCACTGCATGGTTGATCAATTGGAACCGCCCAATTCGATGCACATTCCTAAAAAGCTTTGAGGAATTTTGATACTTCTAACGTTGACTCGTCAGATTTTACCTGGCGGAGTTCTGGGAAAATATTGCCCTGGATGCTGTTGACGAGAATCACGAATAGAACAAGATGAACAGTGAAATTCCAGGCTTCCGTCTTGACGAATTCGAGATTTTGTCCTTTTATCCAAATTTAATTAATTTTCAAAAATATGGACGAATATGTCTTTGGCGATCATCGACGGCTTGCACGTAACAAACAAACATTAGGTTCGTTGTCTCATGAGAATCGTCGAATCGAATTCTTGAAATATTTGACAAAAGTACACGTACAATTAATTAAACTTTGTGGCACACAAATGGTATGCGATTATGTCCAACAACTGGAATTATGTATCACCCTGTACACAAATTAGTATGTTTAACCTTTTATGACCTTTATTTATCTGACCATAAATAAAGAGTCCACTTTCTTATCAAAAAGTGTGACTAAATAAGCCAAGTGAGGTACTTTCTGGGTGCGTATTTTAATATTGATAAGGCGTGAAATCCATGAATAAGTTACAAAATCATGGGAGATGATCTTAGGAGTCATATGACACTGTCTGGTCTCCTATTCTGATACTGATATTCTACTTCTATTTAAACGTACGAGTACGTACGCATGGTTTGCATCATAAAATTTTATTGAACTTGAATATTTTTTGAGATTTTCAAAAGTTTTGAACAATTTATTACAGATTTTTTATAATGAAAATGAAGTATCGCAATAATTATTTCATTTCAATCACTATACTGATTAGTATTTTTATCGTAACTTTAACAAATTGTGAAGAATCTCGACATAGAATTCGAGTCGTTCTAAAAATATCTCGACGGTCAATATTGATTGGGACACATGAGGAGACTGGTAATATTGAGGAAGACATCAATGGACGACAATATTTCGCATTCCGTGGGATACCATACGCAGAGCCGCCGGTCAATCTAAGCAGATGGAAGGTAAGTCTTTCTTTCTCTCTTATTAATATATTCCAATTATTGACCTTACCGGTTTTGAACCGGTGTCCAAAAGCAAACGTCCAGAGGCAAAACTGCCAATTCATCTTGAAAGGTGGCTACTGAAAGAGTTTATCTCCAAAAATTTTAATCCCTACTACTAGGGGTAAATTAATTAACCTATAGCATTTATTTGTTGTCTACTCTTATAGGATCCGACTTTACTTGAGTTGGTGAAGCCCCAATACGACGCAACAAACTATGGAGATCATTGTGTCCAGTGGTCACGTGGCCAGAACAAAATGATTGGCAGTGAAGACTGTTTATTCTTAAATGTTTTTACACCAAATTTACCTGGTCGTGGTACGTACCTAAATAAATACTTTTGTGAAGGTTATACCCAAATAAGTCTGACAGTTTGACCGCTTGAAATACATGGGCCAAATACGCGTTGTGACGACATGAAAGTGTCAGTGATTCCTATGACGTCACAGTCAACATTCGAATAGTGTATTAACATCGGTCAAGCGGTTAATCTATTCGGGGTAGGATCTTCACAGAAGTTGTCCAGTGTTCTTCGTGTTTTGCGTGTGATAACGAGTAAACTGGTGGAACTGATCTGTTTTAATTTTTTTTTTAACTGAAGGCATCAAGGATAAATCCCTGCTACCAGTCATGGTGTACATCCATGGTGGGGGTTACATCGCTGGATCAAGCAATATTGCCGGACCCAATTTATTCATGAAACAAGATGTCGTATTGGTCACTTTTAATTACCGTCTCGGTGTATTTGGTTACCTGAGCACGGGTGACAAGAATCTCCCAGGGAATTATGGAGCTTTGGACCAAATCGTTGCCTTGGAATGGGTTCAAAAATATATTGAGAAATTCGGCGGGGACCCGAAGAGTGTAACAATCTTTGGTCATTCGGCAGGTGGCGGGGCAGTGCATTTACTCACAATGTCGCCAAGAGCTATTGGTATGAGAATAGCAATAGTACCCGAATGTTAAGATCCAATAAGACATAATAGCGTAGTGATGAGAGTGCTCATTCTACATGTCAGTGGTACGGGGTTCGATCCTCGGTCTGGGCAGTATTATATAGTGATTATAATCTGCTAATATTTTATTTCTAGGAAAATTCCACAAAGCAATTATCCAATCGGGTTCCGCACTTTCATCTTGGATCGTTCAGAAGAATCCTAAGCGATACGCGCATGACTTCGCTGAGCGAATCGGTTGTCGTCATGAAATATCGAGCCCCGAACTAACAAAATGCTTGAGAGAAAAAACGCCAGAGGAACTTGTTGATGTTCAACGTTATTGGATTGACTTCTGGGTAGTTCCAGTGTCATTGACTCATGTCGTTGACCTTGAGTCACGTGGTCCGAAGTCCTTTCTGCCAGATCTCCCAGATCATCTCATCGACAAGAAATTGTACCAGCCAGTTCCAATTCTTACCGGAATAACTTCTAATGAGGGTTTGATGGGATATACATTCCTTCATTTAGAAGTGGGGGACAAATTCAACGACGATGATCACTTCCGAAATGAGATAATTCCAAAGATTGTTAGATCCGTCCTTCCATTTGGTTATTCGGGAGATATCAGGATAGTGGCGGAAGCAGTAATTGATCAGTATTTCCCTGATTTCAGTAAAGTTGGAGACCAAGCTCAGAAAATATCTGCAGTCAGTGAAGTGAGTCTAAAATTTAATAATTACAGAAAATACTAGAAACCAAATTACAAGTTAATTTGACAACTTCTTACTAGGTAGGCTCATATTGTTTGAAAAAAATTGGTTCGATCCAAGCAACCTGAAAGTATTGGCCATACCAGTAATGAGGTCATTGACCCAATTTTATTTGCTATCACTATGTGAGCTTACCTACTTAAAAAGGCGCGGAGTCAAGTTACCTTAAAAACACAATTAGCCACACCCGCTACACCTTAATTAATGATCACGTGAACTTCGTGTCTGTTCAGATATATGGGGACAGCATGTTCAACAGTGGTCAATGGGACATGGTACAGAAATATGCTGACCATGGACATAGCAAAGTGTATTCCTATATTTTTACGCATCGAACATCACATTCTCCGAGTACAATTTGGAGCCAAATTAAGGACCTGAGGGAGAAGAATGTTGACGTTCCTTTGTTTGATTCTGGCGTTGGGCACATCGATGATATGTATTATTTATTTTCTCCTTGTGAACAACTTCCATCAAATCCAGACTTGAAAATGACCTCCAGTGATTTAGAATTCTCAGAATTTGTAATTGGGATTTGGGTGGCATTCGCTAAAAATGGGTACGAAAAATATCAATTTCTTAATATTTCGTAGGATGAACCGAACTGATATTGTAATTTGAAAACATTTCTACCAGGTGAGCTCAAACTATATACACAAGAAAAGTGAACGAGAATTTCGCGAAATTTGAGACCCACAGAGCGGGGTCTCTTTATGCCATTCAAAAGCAACTTATATGAAAGTAAGGCAAAACCAGTAATGCATGGCGTCATTTACTCGATGACGTCATAATTGGTGACACGGAGTAAGCCTAATGTCCCCACTTTTGAAATAACTAACTTGATTTGGTATTTTGGTTTGTGTGGACAGTATGAGCGTACCTAGCAAGAAAGCGTTGTCGAGTTAGAAGTTCACCGTTTTTCCGTAAAGCATTAGTTAAACCCAGACGAATTCTCTCCGTATGTTCAATTATGTACCTTATTTTTTTTTCGGGACCATTCCCGTTAAGGCAGTCAAGTTTCAAGGATGCACCGAATTAATTTAATTATATTTTGCTAATCGCGAGACATTTATAATGACAATAATGTTTTAGGAATCCGGCTGAGGGGGTTAAAATGAAAGAAGGATTTGACGAATGGAAACCACTGCAAGCCGGATCTGTTAACTATTATAACCTGACATCAGTTCCAGCTCCGATGGGTACAATATTTCGAGAAAAGGTACTTAAATGTCATTTTCAAATTCGTTGCTGGTTAGATAAAAGATAAGTAACGTGTTATTTCTTAATTTTCAGGAATCTATATTTTGGAGAGGTGTCTACCAGAGTTTGGGAAAGATCAAAAGAACTACAGATGAATTATGAATGAAATTAATGTCACACTCGCAAGGAAACTAATCTAAAGTTGAAAAATACTGAATTGTAAAATAACCGGGACATAAGCTTGTAAACTTCAAAAGACGAGTTTTACTTTTTAAATTTTAGTCCCTTCTCGATTACGACTTTTCACGGCAAACAATAATCGGGAAATCAACTTTTTATTACTACTTCTCAAAACAGTGTAATATTTGTGAGATGTGCGAGAAACAACCGGATGAAACTAAAGTCAAATCTAAATCCGAATAGCAATCTGAACACATCTAATCGCTACTGCTAAATTACATTTGCGTAATGAAATTCCGGATATAGAAGTTAGTTAAATTAGTGTCGTAAAAAATCGATTATTTATTTCTAATTACCAAGAGTAGTAGTAAGTATGTATGTATGTATGTTACGAGAGTGGAATCAACTGCTACAAAGCAGAGTTTCCAAGCTGACTAAGCCATTTTTAGTAGTAAGTAAGACTAGTTTGAATGCATAGGGTTACAATGATACAGACGGCTATTTTATTTGGTATTATTATTGGCACCCCAATTAAACTGAAATTTACCCCAAATATTAGTGAATATAACCACTCCTCACTTTACTTACTGCGATAGCGACAAGCCTACCCAGCGCATTTCTTAATTGACTGTGTGGAACTAGATTTTTAGATAAGTTACACCTATTGTGCCGAGATCATATCATCTAAGCTAACAATATTCTGCTACATAAGAAAAATTTATTTAATTCGACGTTAGCTTTTTATATAATACATTAAAATTGTCGTCAGACCGGACATTTTAATTATTTTTTCGGCTAGCACCAGCAAAAGCAATTAGCATTTACATCGCAGTTTGCGGTTATGTGACGATAACTAATTAATTATTCAATTTAGTTGATTCCATTATTTAGTTTCTCAACCTCATCTACCTCTGGGTCTACATTAACATTAAGTTCAATCACTTCTTCATCTTCCATAGAGTCTGGTAGATTTTCTTCTCCTGCCAATACTTCAGAATTAGATTTTGCAGAAGAATTCCTTCTTGGGTATGTCCTTGGTGAGTTGTTACTGGACGATTGCTTCATTTTTAACGTTTCGTCAGTCCCAGTCGACTCAGTTTCCAATGTGAGAGAAGATGATTTATTCTCTTCCGGAACGAAAGAGCAGCCAAAGTGAACACAGTGAAAACCCTAAACAAACAAATTGTATATTTAATTCATATTTGCAGGTCAAGCATGGCCAAATAAGGTGACTTCATTATGGATAATTGGTTAAGGTTTCAGTTGGACTGCGAAATATTAAAATTAAATATTCATCTATAATTTCACCTGATTCGCAGAATTATGAGTGCCAACGATTCGGATATAACAGACAGGAACAGGGGCAAATGTTAATGTCTGCCAAGACTTGCACTGCACCTCGGACTTATTAGCAACCATTTCCCAAATCCCTCGATTCGTAGAGACTTCAACGTAAAAACTATAGTAGCGATCGTCACAATCCCACAATAATAGTTTCAGCATTGAGATTACGAATGGTTGGGCCAATTGCACAATGATTGCTCCTTCTCCGATCTCATGATAAGTGTATCCTGTGATATAAAAATCCATTTCATTACCTGAAGTTTTGCTTTCGTTAGAATGTAAGATGAAACACGAATTACCAGAAGCCACGTCATAACCAGTTGTTTCACCTGCATAAAAAAATAAAATAACTTCGAAGTTTGACTTTGCGAAAGCATAATCGCATGAAATAGAAAAACAAAACAGGAAAACTGACCATTGATGAGGGTATTTCGACTTCGAGACACTCCTTCAATCACACAAGCACTCAGTTCAATAGTTGCCACATTCTCTTTAGGAACTAAAATTTCGGGTGAAAAATGAAATCAAATTAGTCCCATGTTTACAAATTTGAAAAACTTATATTTTCCAGATTCTTACCAAGTAACCCCCATGTCGGATCTAAAGTAAATTCTTTATGGGTGTAGTACGCTTGAACGGTGACGACGTGAAACGTTTCATTCGCGGTATTATGGGTGCCAACTATTTTGATGAACCTGGTTAAAGTTAGTATTGAAATTAAGGAAATAGACCGAACACCTCCATATCCAACATTACATCTATAGCACATGTCGCAAAAATATGCACCCCCCTAATTGTCGCTCCCGGAGTTACTTAAAACTTATGTATGTTGCTGCCATTCAAATCAATTCAGCTCACCATCACAGTGTGTTATTCAATTGAATGGCTTGACCTTAACATAATTTCTCAACTTGTTTACAAAAAATTATAAACATAGGGGGGTACATATTTCTGCGACAGACGGTACAAGCAATGCTCATATTCAAGTGATATATTCGGGAGATTCAGAACCGTTTCACTTTTATGATAGATACTTCAAAAAAATACTTCAAATATTTCTAAAACTTACTTGACAACTCTCTGTGGAAAGTAAATGTTTTGCCATGACCGACAATGATAATTCGTATGATCGACAATGCGAACCCAATAATCCAGATCGATCGAAACTTCAATATAATAAGAATAAGAACTGGAAATGAAAACGCAATATAATTAATTGTCAGTCAAAGTTGGGGTCAATTACATTGGAAATGTAATTAATTACAAATTACAAATTACAGCCTATTTTTGAAAGTATTTCAATTACAATTACAAATTACATGCAAAATTATTGATGTAATTAATTACAATTACAAATTACATGCAAAATTATTGATGTAATTAATTACAATTATAATTACGTACTTGTAATTGGATTTTCAATTACAATTACAATTTCAAATATCTTTTTTTGTGTTTTTCAGCACTAAAAACGCATTTTTTCTCTTTCACTATCCAAAACTTCATTCAATCTTTACTAGTCAAAAAAATGTAATTGAGAAAAAAGTAATTTGAATTACATTACAAATTACAATTACAATTGCAGACATCTTTCAAGTAATTAATTTCGACTACAATTACGTAATTGCAATTGTAATTTGTAATTGAAATTACAATTACCAATGTAATTGACCCAAGTCTGGTGTGAAGTCATAGTTTTATATATTTAGTACCGAAGATCAAGATCCCAGAGAAGAATACTAATGTGATTCAGAATGCATTGCTGCTTGAGACCAAGTATGATCCCACCGCCTCCATCATATCCACCTTCAATGGAGTGCGTTGTGTAACCATGCTCATCGTCATAATTTTGAATATCACCATTCAAAACAGCCTGCCGCATTTTTCCAGTCAACACCGTAGCTCCATGTTTCACGTGTGCCACATTTTCTTCAGGAACTAAAATCCGACCCAAGACAAATATATGAATTAAAACGTTTCACACAATGTACAATGAAATCTTTCTAAACGACCACCGTAGTTGCATATTCACCTCTTCAAGCTTAGGGGATAAAAAATTTTGTCACCGAACGATCCTATAACATCTTTATACCGTGACTATTGTAATTATTAGTACTTAATAGTTTGATATTCAAATTCAATCAAACTAATCTATAAAATGTACAATTAAGTACTCAGATCATTTGACACATTTAAAAGCTCACCTAAGTAACCTCGATGAGGTAATTCCGTATCTCGTGACTTGTTCTGAGCATAAATAGCAGCTAATATAAGTTCCGGAGAAACAAGTCCAGTAGGACGAACGGTCTCAAGTAAAGTATTTATATTCATGAGAGGTAGTCGAACTCCTCGAAGCACATCGGCTGCATTAGCATGAACATCCTCATTATGTCTCACCCATTCACAGACACACTCAAAAATCTTCTCTTCCGGACCACAAAATGAGTCTCGAGAAATTAATTCCGTGATGCCAGCCTACGGAAATGAAAATGGAAAACAAATTAGTCAGCACAAATTCCAATTCATGATGATGAAACGGTTCATTCCAATTTCTACTAGTTTATACTAGCATGGAAATCCGGAAGTAGAACTTAAGCCTTCAAATTAATTCAAGACGCAAGATCTAATTACCGTTAAGGCCAAACGTTACTTCCGCAGTCAAAAGCGTCATTAAAACAAAAAATAATTGGGATGAGACGACAAAAATATGTAAATACTTTTTGCAATAATAACATTAAATCATAAAACTCACCGGAGTCAATGACATAAAAGAAGTGTGATCAATTAGAGCGCCGGCATGTGTGTCGGCAAAAACTGCACAAGTTTTTACTAAGTCCGTGAGACCAAAAGCCAATCCGGTGTCTAAAATTGCACAAACATTTCCAACATGCAAGGCTGCCTGTAAAAATTCGCAAATGCTGCCTTCCAATTCTTCAAAACCCCATTGGTGTGATAGTCTGCAAAATAAAGACAAATTAAATTTGAATTACTGGTCATTCTAAAAATTTATGAGTAATAAACGAAACACCTCCTTTAATTGAACCGTGGCTTTCGTCTCACATCTGCACCAAGCTCAACAATTAGAAAATCGTTTTTTTTTTAAATTCTCCAGTTAAAAATTGAGTCTCAGTCTCGTTAAAGCAATTTTGAGTTTGCTACTTTGCCGGTTCGATATGTGGACTAGTTCGATATAAGGAGTGTTAACTGGGTAGAAAAATTAAAAACTCTTACCCTAAAACATCCAGAACCACCTCTTCTTTTAGGTCAGCGAGTGCCATTCGACCAGTGTAAACATACTTTAGAAGGATTTTGAATGAAGTCGTCGTAGCTCCTTTTAATTCAATTTCTGTTTGAGTACTCTCCTTCATTCCGCCGTAGAGGAGAGCACGAAAATAATGAGATCTAGCAGCCAAAATGATCTTATGAGCTGGATGAGTTTCTCCTTCTACGACTAAATAAACGTCCGCGTATTCCGAATTCAAGAAGAGAGCACTTTTTAAGTTTTCAGAAAGTGTTGACACGTGGTCAACTTCACTAAATGTGTCAGTGTTCGTCGGTTGTCTCTCACAACTCGTTGAACTCATTTTTGACGGTTCAATCCCAATACCTGCAAAGAAACATAAACTTCAAATAAAAATATTTCTGATTTCTGCATTATATCCCCTTCTTTTGAATTTAAAACATAAAATCTAAATTCGACTAGACACTCTTACACCTAGACACTTCTATGCATTAAGTAGACATATCTCTGTTTTCTACCAACGTCAAAGCTCATAATAAGTCGAGGAAGAATGTAAATTCGTGAGTTGTTTGTAATTCTGTTGGTATCTTGTTAACGTAGTTTCCTTTCAATTTTAAGCAAAATAACTGTGATTCCAATTTCGATCGATGAACCCAAGAAATTATGATTGCATGTGCGGCATGCGGCATGGCGTATCAAACTATCTCTCCAGTACTTTGAGTTGTAGTTTTGTAAAACGCAATACTATTTAGTGTTTAAGCAAATATTAAATTGTATTCCGTGTCCATTGGGCATCCTTTGTATGAAAGACGGTGATTGAATAAATTCGTTTATTTTGATATTAAAAAAAAATTATTTATTCCGATTATGACCGATCAACCTGTCAAATAAAATGACTTAGCTAAAAATGTTACGTCTAGTAATAACATTAACAGTAACTCAGTTTACGATTGTGCTCATATTGAAAAATTGAAACCTAACAAAAGCTTTCCGTTCACATTAATGACTTAAAATTTCAAAATAACCAAATAATATGATAGACAACTCGGATCGGGTTTCAGACTGTGATTGTAATTTAGAATGGAATTTCTGTCATGTATTACATGACAGAAATTCCAATGTAATGTTACACGTTTCGACGTTTCAAGTCTTATTGAACTCTAAATATTTCACAACTGCATATGGACAGTCCATATGCAGTTGTAAAATATTTCAATTATGGACTAATCACCACGAAACTACCAACTACAAAATCCTAAAAATCCAACTTTAAAAATATAGGCATCTAATTTCCGCAATAACTTAGGTTGAATAACTGAACACCAACTAAGATTAAATCTGTCTTGAATTTGGGATATTAATTGTTTAGATCTAATCAGAAAAAGAAACCATTAGTCAGTAAACATAGAAAGTTAATAAATCTTGGGCTATTGCGATTTAAAAAAAAACAGAGACAAAATACTACGACCTATATTTTTAAAAAATGAACAACTAATTAACTCCATTCAATACAAATTAATCTTACCAGCCAGGATGTCGCTGGCAACGACGACGACACTGGCCGCCGGCGTGAATTGAATGGTTAAAAGTGCTGATGCTGGCACTAATGGAACCGAATGTCTCCAAATTGGTTGGGGTTGAAAATCAACCCTCTCAACTTGTCCAGACGCCAAATTAATATAATTTTATAAAAACCGATTAATTCCAACGATAGAGTTCAAAAAAATTCGGAATCACAATCTCCAGCCAGCCAGTTTGTATTTGTTTGGTTTGATGAATGAGTGCTGAAAATGGCTTCACTCTGCACTTTTTACTATGTTCTTTCTTCTTGGTCGATTATTGACCTTCCAATTGAGATGAGTTATTTATAATTTTAATGATCTCACCACTTCTCAGATTTCTGACCTCTCAGAGATGCAGATTCCAATTTATTTCTCATGTTGTTGTGAAGAGAGAGGAGGAGACAAGAAAAAAATTATTCATTTCCTCAATCTTCTGACGCAAACTCAACGGACTAGCAAACGGCAAAAAAAAAAGCATAGAAATTACCACGAATCTAATAAAATCAGGGAAGTTCGAAAAATAAGCATAATATTTTGAATTATGACTTTGTTCAAAAACGTTTACTAAATTTTGAGTATACCGCAAATGACCGATTAAGTACCCGATCGCTTATGTAATTAAAGTTTGAACTTTTTGACGCGACGTTTATTTGAGCGCCGCGGCGATGCGAACTATGGGTTGGTTACCCGGCGTTTAATCTTCATCGGACTCGCTTCTATTGACGCCCCGGCTGTTAATCGTTCATTTACGGTAGAAAGATTCTATAATGAACGAGTAGAAATAATTGATATTCCCTAAGGCTAATTAATTGTAAATACTTCTCGCATATAAAAATGGAATACAGAAGTTAATTGGTCACGCATGTCCAAGTGATCAGGGGAGGTACCCCTAGCCCTAGTCATACAAAAGAGCTCTGTCTTGGCTGTGAGGTTTAATTTCTCAATACCATGTTTGATCCAATCCACCCTGCCTTCTAGTATTGGAAATTTTGGAGAATTTACAGGACGACCTCATAACGACGTAGTTGTCTATAGGTTTTGAAGAAGGCATATTTTGTATATTTTATGTGACCATGTTCAGAATTTTGAGACTACACACAAACATAAGAATTTGCTTTGAGTTCTCTCGACAACGACCGTCCGTTTTACTTGTTTGTGACATAATTTATAAAATTTCTGAATGATTCCATTTCACAATATTATTTGTTCTTGACTGCAAGGACTTGTAGAATTTTTTAAAAGTTCAGATTCTCTTAAGTCTTTGTGCTCATTTTCAACGAAAATTTGGAAGAATAGGAAGAAGTGAAAATGAGAGTTTGGGGTTTGACCACTCGGTTTGCCATGGTCGTCTTTGTTTTCGGATATGTGAATATCCCAAGTGTCAAAGGTCAAGACCCTGTCCTTCTTCAAGCGGGCAGTGATTCAATTGACGCTGTAACTGTTCGGAATCAACTTTACCAATGTTTCTTCCATTTCACTCTTGAAGTTGGAAAACGGTGCAATAAGACAAGGGCGGACGCTGCAGTAAGTCGCCTTGATATCGCCATCAAAAAGAATCCAAAAATGGTACTATACGATTTGAATTATTTTAAATTTTCCGTATTCGTAAAATTGTATTCAATGTATATTTTCTCTAAAATCGATCAAAGACGAATTAAATTCAAAATACTTATTAAAAATATTTGAGGGCGATAACGTTTACAATTAATAGAAAAGGTTTATTCAGACAGGGTCCGAATATAATTCTGGGCTAGAATATAGTAATATCAAATACCTATATATCGTAAAATACCGATTACAAACCCGGTGCTGAATAGTGACCCGGGCTCGAATACAAACCTTGTTCTCCATGGCACACCAACCATTTTAGCCCCGCAGCTCTTTCAATTTCAATTCAACTTTTGAATTCCGTCATTTAATTATTAGAAACCCGTTACGAATACAAACCCAGTCCGAAGGACGTAAGTTTAAATAGTAACCCGGGTTTGTATTCGGTATATTTTAGGTTATTTAAGTACACCTATAGGTAAGTCCTGAAATAATAATAATGTGATCTCAATTTCGACAGCTTAAGGTGAGCGAGATCAAAAAGTTTGCAATGCTTGATTGTGGTGATAGTTATGGATCAGGAGCTATTTGCGAAAGAAACATTTGTACTTGCAAGGATAAGACGGCTTTTCCGCAGGACAAAACTTGTGGTACATTGCGCCAGCGAAACCGGACCAAGAACTGTGAAAAGGAAGTTGTAGCGCTCAGTAAATTCGTCAAAGCTGGTGCTCCCACAACTATTGAACATCCATATATTGTATTCGTCATAGTTTTGGCTGCTGTCATCGTCTATGGATTCATCAGTGACCTTTCTCTTCAACTTGACATCAAAGATCCATCAGTAGAATCCAAAAAGACGGACAGTAGTAGTCACACCTCCCCACTAAGATCGGTGGCCACCCTACCCATACCGATGGTTGATGACCATCACTTACCCCCCTTATATTCTACTTCTATCTCATATCCAAATTCCAAGTTAACTATGCACCATTTCCCTTAATCAGTTCTGAGCAAAGTACAATGGACTTGGTCACAACGAAAAATGAATGAATGCCAAGCTAATCTGGTTAATACTAGTAGAAATAAAAATAAAAATAAACAACTTTAAAATTATTCATTGCTGGCTTGAACATCTTATTCCAGTTAGCTGTAATGTCTTAAGCAAGATAATTAGACCATTTCCCTACTAGGTAGGGTCAAAGCTCCAAACAAATCAGATTCCGATTGTTTTTTCAAAAT
>JAQFYE010004124.1:0-13965 GCA_034694305.1 Protaphorura glebata
CTCCGCTTCAAACATATGTCACGGGAGGTCACACGGATTTCGTAATAAACTACGAATAATACCACAATAAATGTGAACGTTTACACGGTATACACGTATTACTGCGCTGTGTGGGTATTTGACATGCCCCGTTGTAATTAAATTGGTGAAACCGTGCCAACTTTGAGAGTAGTAGTTGACAAAGCTTGGTCACGCCATGACTGCCTGGTATTTAATACGTCCTGGGTGGGACATACAGACTTTGAATGTCTTCCCCGTAGTACTCCTCCCCATCACCCCATCCCACCCTAACACCAATCACACTTATCCCTTGCGAGTCAAACTCACTCCGTATAGCATAGCACTAAAAATCATAGCACTTAAAGCATAGCACTCAAAGCAGTTGCTAGATGCGTTTCAACAGAAATAAACAGAGAGATACGCACACCACAAATATAGGTTTGATGACAAGAAAAAAAATTGTCGATAGCGCCGCTTATAAGAATTTCCGCGTTACCGCCGTAGCTCAGTCAGGGAATGTTTATAAAAATTAAGATAGGTAAATCATAGTAAATGTTATAAAATATTCAATAGAGTAGTATAATAGTAGAGTAGTACAAAATAGTAAATATAAAAGTATTTGTTAATTAAATCACGGTGTGGTCGGCGCAGCATTGTTGAGGTAACAGTATATTGTATTTTCCTAAAGATTGCAGACGAAGCTTTAACTTTTTATTGTCTATTTCATATTATTGTCAAATTTTTAATAATAGAGACCTCTGACGTCACGAAAAAAACAAGTTGTTGACACCTACATTTCAGTTCATTGAGCTCAGGGTGTTACAAATATTATTATGCTGCTGTCATGCTGTTTGCTCATTGTACCCATTGAGCAACCAATGAGACAGTATTATGTTCGCCGCGCTAAAACGATTTGAGTTATGTGGAGTTTGTCAAATCTTTTGATTTCGTAAATGTTTCGGTTTTGTGTCACATTCACATCTCTTGGATTTGGATAAGTTCTCTCGGATTTTGGATCAGTTCTCTTTGATTTGGGTAGGTTCGATAAAATATTTCGTTTTAAATCTCTGTATTTTGTGTCAGTTGTTGAATTTTGGATCATTTGTCTAGGAATTTCAGTAATATTATATTTTCTATTAAAAGACTGATTTTTATTTTTTTTAGATTTTGGGTCAGTGCTACTGGATTTTGGATCAGTTCTCTCGGATTTTGGGTCAGTGCTATTGGATTTTGGATCAGTTCTCTTTGATTTGGGTAGGTTCGATAAAATATTTCGTTTTAAATCTCTGTATTTTGTGTCAGTTGTTGAATTTTGGATCATTTGTCTAAGAATTTTAGTAATATCTTTATATTTTCTATTAAAAGACTGATTTTTATTTTTTTTAGATTTTGGATCAGTTCTCCCGGATTTTGTATTGGTTGTTCGAGTTTGGATCAGTTCTCTACTAAATAATGAAGCCCGATTTAACCAGAGGAGAGAAACAAAATATTATTGACGTGAAGAATTACTTTTCTGTAGAAAAGGAGAAAATTCTGCAAAAAATTAGTACTGGGAAATTAAATCCAGAATCCATCCCCATAGAATCAAATGCAGTCTGATCTGAATTTTCCCCGGATGTCTCAATCCACACTGCTTAAGGTTATGAGAAAACAATTGAAATTCAAGTTCACAAAATTATACGGTAAACCTGTTCCACTGGAACGCCCTGATATAGCTGCCCACAGAGCTAAATATTTGCGAACAATTCGAAGACTTCGGCGTGAGGGATACAAAATTTTCTATCAAGACGAGTCCTGGGTCAACGAAAATCACAGCTTAAACAAGGCCAATATAATATTAAACAAGGCCCATACCAATCGAGCTGGTATGGGCAGGTGCAAAAAGAATGGTGGCTCTGGAAAACAAAAGCTTCAAAATTATAGAGATCTTAGCAATCGTGAACTCAGTTATGAAGTCTAAAGAAATCACGGAATTATGGTCAAAATGTTGCAAACACGTGATCGACTTGGAAGAAATTTTGATGGAAAAAGAAAAAATTCAAGATGAATTATTCGCAACGTACAGAACGCCAATCATTATTCCTAATGATTCTTCATCATCAGACAGCAGTAGTGACGATATATCCTAGTAGTATAATTCAATTTGTACGTAGATATTTGGAAATATAGAAATACAGAAATATATCCCTGTCTCTATTCAATCAAATAAAGTTAAAAATTGAAATCTTTGCAACACCCTGTCACTCATTTTCTTTTAAATCCACTTGACGACCGACCGGAAATCAATTTGTGCGTGACGTCAGAGGTCTCTATTATTAAAAATTTGACAGTAATCGTGCCCAGGTAATATAGTATTACTCTAGGATTACAAATTGCTCGTAATATACAAAACCTGAACTCCATGATTCGTATTTGGGCTAAACTATTGTTTTAAATTAAAATAATACTTACCGGATTCGGATACCTCAAATCAAATCTGACCGAGTTTTAGGGGATAGCTATTTGGTTCCAGAACACCAGCCAAAAAATGCCCGCTGCCCTTCGGAGGTACAGTCGACTTCCCGAAGTGACCACCAAATATTAGCACGTGTTAGCACGGAGGTCAAAGTTGTTGATTTTCGCGTAAACAATCCTGATGCCACATCTGTAATTGTTTACCTCGGGAAATCGACTGTATCTACGAAGGGCAGCGGTCAGTTGGCGAACTGAGTGGTGTTTTGGAACCGGAAAGCGATCCCCTACAACTCGGTCCGATTTGCTATGGTATCCGATTCCGGTAAGTATTCTTTTTATTTAAAATAATAGTTTAGTCCAAATACTGACTGAATGCGTAAGGTCCTTTGTACGGAAAAAGCAACGGTGAAGCAGAACAACAGTAAATTTTGAATCAAAATATTGTGATAACATTTGATTTACAATTAATTGAAACTTCGCAGGGCCACGTCTGCGAAAATTGATACCGATATGAAGTATTCATGTGACGAAGTGGCTAACGGTTGTACACTCGTACATAAAGAAATGTAATGTCCAATTTTTGCTGAGTTTGATGGGACAAGTTCTCATTTATTTTACAAGAAAAAAGTTAGATTTTCTTAGCCAAATGCCTTTGTTAGCGAAAAATGGAACCGCTAGAGGAGTTAATTAGAATTAATTTAATTAATTGCATTTGTGGAGGATACTATTTTATGGAACTGAAAATATACAATAATTTATGAAGCGTGCCGACGTTATCTTCTCCGAGATGGCTTCACTAGGCAACATGAAAATATTCCAATAATATGCAAATTAATGAAATTCTTTTCGGTAATTTCAATGACAAATAAGGTTGACACATAATGTTTAACTTACGAATTAGTGCTCCGCACGAATCCGAAGCCGGATTCAAATCAGGATTCGAATCTCGAATCCGAATCCGAATCTGGCTTTTACCGGGTTCGACGTTAACGAATCCGAATCCGAATCCGGATTTTGCCGGATTTGAGATTCGCGAATCCGGATTCGCTCAAATCCGAGTCCGACCATGAAATTGTTTTTATCTCATTTTTAGGCTACCCTGAGGTTAATTTACCGTTTGAGGGCGAATCCGAATCCGAATCCGGTTTTTTCCGGTGTCGAGGCTAACAAATCCGAATCCGAATCCGGATTTTGCCGGATTTGAGATCGCGAATCCGGATTCGAGCAAATCCGAATCCGGGCAAATCCGGATTTGTGCGGAGCACTATTACGAATTTAGAGCCCGCTTTACTCATTTATTAATTTCATCTTAAAGTGAACATAATTTGTAGGTATTCGACCCATTCAGTGTTTTGAGGGTTAGTGTTTTAATTGCTTTGTTGCCTGATCGCTATGCTCAGAGTGCAGTCCCTCAAGCACACAAAGTACTGACAACCTGTTATCATTTCTCAGTCATGAGGAATTTATTCCTTCGTTTTGACTATGAAGCTTGGTTAATATAAAGATTTTTAAGGTGAGGGTTATATTTAAATAAAGCCTTATTTATTTTTACTATTTTAGCCTTTTAATTAAGCAGAATTCCTAATATCATTCAGACATTAATATACCTAGTTGATTTAAATAACATAACGTACTAAGCAAAAAGTGTATTACATTTTTTCTGAAAATATATTCACTGGATAGTAGAACCAGATTGCTTATCAACGCGGTGTCTTTGTATTAATTCAGGTGATGTGAGCTGAATTTAATGTTTGATTTCGTAAACCACCATTAGTTTGCTTTCCTAGGGCTGAAATTTAAAAAAAATTAGAGCTCTTTCATGAATTACAAAATCAAAAATAATCTGTCCCAATTAGGCCTCGTCCGTGACGTTGTTACACAGATTATCCTTGATAATTAAGACATTCTTAGCTGCAGCATTAGTGCCGCCGCTTATAGGAACGTGCACTGGACCAAATTGTTGTGATAATGTTCCGAAATGCCAGAATGGGAAATATTTGAGTGAATAAATCAAGATGAGCTCAGAATGTGGTATTTCAAATATTAAAGGTTAGACACCTCTCGTTCTATTTATACATTTCGATGTTTATTTGTATTTACTGATGAGATTGATGTCTGTCGTAGTGCTTACAATTAGATAAATCGTATAAGAGTTGAATAATTGTATACCCATCTTACTTCAAACTATTTTATAACATTATCATATTTTTTATTAAACGATTATAAATTCAGAAGAACAAATTAGCACAGCATTGAATATTTCACGTTAATCTCTTCTTCACTTTCACTCTCAAAATAGAGATACATAACTAAAAGCATGTCAGATGATACCTCGTACTGTATGGCAACATAATTGTAGGAAGGGAAACAATAAAAAATTAATTAAAATGAAAATACAGTTTAAAATCCAGTCCATAGATTCATTATATTGAACTAAATGTACGCAGAAACAAATGCTAACATCCCATCTTCATAGCGACTTAAGGACATGTACGTAAGTCTTTTCTCATGCATGTTTATAAATATATAACTATAGATATTTGTTGCCACGTCGCTATGCTCAGGGTGCGATCCCACCAGCAGACACCGTGCAGAGTTATTAACAAAAAAATTTACTGTAACAATTTTTTGACCGCACTGGAAATTGGTAGTGCTCTTCATTATCTAATCCTTCAGTCCTCTAAACTCCTGAATTCTAAGTGAGGTAGATAAGACCAGTTGTAATACTATACAAACATGAATATTATACGAGGTCAAGCTAAATGCAGTAATAGGTTAATGGCGTTTAAGAAAATCTCTGTTGGGCGATTCGGCTGAAATTGAGAAACTATTAATCTGCTATTTAAAACTCTTGATTTTCATACAGATTGTCCTACAGAATATTCAAGAGTGCTTAGGACTACTAAAAAGGTCAACAAGTTCAACAAAGCTTTGAGCTACAATCTTCATCTTAAAGTGAGAAAACCTTCGCACATGAAAATATATGGGTGCGATCCCGCCAGCAGACACTGTATAGAGTTATCAATTAATAAAATCACTGTAACATTTTGGTGACCGGACTGCAAATTGGTAATGCTTTTCACAGTCTAATCCACATTGACTAACGGTATAAGGCCAGCCATCTCCACTTAATAAAGTCAGCACGAGCAGTTTGTATTCAGAAAAAGATCTGTGATAAAAATTTCAAGTAGTCAGTATAACCACTAACCTAAGTAATTAGTTACGAATTTAAAATTGGAAGAAAAATTGGCGGACTTTTTTGTGGTGTGGTGACAGAACACACCCGTTTTAACTTGAATGGAGAGAGAAGATTTTTCTGGTAACTGTCCAGACACGCTGTATATTATTCTGCCTGCCATTCCGAGTACGTTTCTAATCTTGAGAAAATTTTGAAAGGACTTGTTTTTTATTACGATTTTTACATTTTTCAATTATTGAAAGGTATTCTCGCTATAACGGCCTTTATAATTTTTGCCCTCCTGCCGCCTAATAACGTTATTGGCATGGACATGTTGATTGCTAACCGAATTCCATGCACCTGCTAGCCAAGCCTCGATATTTTTTTTTGTTTTAAAATTCATTCTCAAAATTTCAAAACTAATTTTGGAAATTTCAAAAACAATATTTCCAATTTTCAAAAATAATTTTCAATTTTTCAAAAATAATTTCCAATTTTTTGAAAGTAATATTCAGTACTTCAAAAATAATTTTCAATATTTCGCAATAATTTAAAATGTCTAAAATTGTTTTTTGAAATTTTGAGAATTATTTTTGAAGTTGTGGAGATCTCGAAATAACATGGAAAAAATTTCCTTTCGAAATTTTGATAAAAATATTTTTCTTTGAAATTGTAGGCAATATTTTTGGAATTGTGAATTTTTGAAACCCGGTATATTCATTTGGGTCACACTGTACTTCCAATTGTACGCTGAAATAGAAATCCCGGCTGAATTCCAATAAAAGGGCACATACTTTTGTATTCTAAAATAACCTTTTAATGCGGAAAAGTGCTCGGAATATAAGACAATCAATTCAGCTCTCTAGAACATCCTAACTTCGCACTCTTCGGTAGTATTGTTCAATTCCAGGTAACAAGACGATCAAAGATTTTGCTAATTGTCTTTATATTATAACTAGTTAATCCAGTTTGAAATCTTCATTTTAAATCCGATCTAGTTTGTTAACCAAACCTGACAATAACTGATTCTTAACAGACTGGAATTTTCTTGGCACCTGATTTTGAAACAGATATGCGCTACGGTGTCAGAGTTATAATATTACATTTCTTAACAAAATCCTGAGTTGATCAATTGATCAATGCGGACTTTAGCTGTAGGGCATTGAAATTTCGGAAACATTGGGCAGTTGATGCAGGATTGGCGAATGTAGCGGTGCATGTGAATACTGGGTTGTGCATGATTGAGCAGTTACCAAATGCACCATTGGAGTTCTCAGAAGAAAGTGAGAGATTATGGGACATATTTCATGGATATTCTGCCTGTTATGACTCCTTCAAACAAAAATTTGAAGCGAGTCTATTCTCAGAAGTCGGAATATAAAATGTGACCTCTGCCGATCTGATTTCAATTTGCAAAATAATTCATATCCGCCGCCTTTCGAAATACACGTGTGAATTTTTCGTTTAACTGATAACCTGAACTTCGGTATGCGATGTTTGCCAAAAGTTTATGCAGATACCTGTGTATTTTTAAAATGACTTCCAAATGGGGAGACATTTTACAAAAGCGTATAAATTATTTCTGTCAATCACAAGTCTCATGTGTTTTAACCAGAATTACTAACCACTTCAATTCTATCAAGCGTACTAGAGAATTCTAGTTTGCATATTGGGTGAACAAACTGTAACTGTTGCATTGTTTAGTCCAAATACTGAAATTGATCGGTATGTATGACATTGTATAATGTACATAGTATGTAATGATGTATGGTATACCGGAGGAGTTTTAATTAGTCCGGTGTCGAGCTTCCAATTCTAGCCGACTCGCCGATCTAGAGTTTTTCTAAGTGTCATTATATACGTCAATCTAGCCAACCGTTTTTCGGCCTGCAATGTCTAGCCAGAGCCGTGATGTTTAACTGTTCCGTTTCTAATGCGTTTTAATTCGTTAGTTTAACTAGAGAAATAATTACTATTATCAGTCTAGACTTCTATCGGCTGCTTCTATCGTAATAGAGACACGCCACGGTTCTACAGACGGTGATTATTGAACAACTGTCTTACCCTATTCTGGATGAGTAGTTTCAAAGCATCCGAAGATACCTGGTTTCGTTTCACCTGCAATCGAGACGCTTCGAGTTCATAAACCATCGAACATTTCCAAAGATCAAAAAATGGGATACTTGTCAAGAACACATCAAATCAAGTGAATTACCTCGTTGGCATGATCAGCTAAAATGGGATTCCAGACAACATATTTCAGCTCCATCCGTAAGCACGTTCGATTAATCAGTTATTCAAGGATTTTCAGTGGATTTTGTATGGTAAGTATTCCGACTGAAAGCCGTGAAAAATTCAAAATTTTGAAAGACAAAATTCACCACCAAAATCTTATGTGCCTCCTGAAAATTTCAAACCATGGATCCACAATTTCTGACCGAGTCGATTTTCACACGGAATTTCATTTTCGCGGATTCAATCAAATATTATTATACATGGAGTTGGTAATATCCGTCTACATTAATTTAATCATTAATTTTATCCAGAAAATTAACATTAAGAAGTTTCAGGTGATGAGGTTCCGAGGCACCAAAGTTGTCATGGGAATGGAATTAGTCTGGATTCAGAGAATGTTCCTACCAATTTATCAAAACAGAACTTGTAAACTGAGTTCCAGTTATCAAATAAAATTTGGACACACGATTGGTTTAAAATAAAGAAATTCATTGCGTATCTTGTAAACGTTCCAGACATTAATTTTTCAAGACTTCTTGAAATTGCGGTCACAATCACAGATACGTCATCATATACCAAACTGAGATGAATCGGTACAACGACTGCTCACAAAATAAAGCAGTACGTACATCACTAGATCAATAGAACAATATATTAATTCTCTTTGTTTGTCTTAAAGGCGGGTCTGATTGTTGACAACAGTGTAAGCTGAAATTCTTGAAAGAAATTTCACATTTAAGCGACGAATTACATTTGCTCTCCAATGCATTTAAATATTCGACTCTGAGGGAAATCTATCAACAAAAAAAGTTTTAATAAATATTTCATAAATTAAGAAGCGACAGAAAGATTAATAATGTATTTTCGTTGTTTCCCTTTCAATATTCCATCAACATTTTATTAAATTTAAGTAAGTATCTCTAATTTCTGAAATCCAGGTCGTACAATTTCTACTAAAACCCGGTTTCTTATTAAAGCCGCTTTGTAATAGAGCCCGGTTTCCAAAACATCCGGTTCCGCATTACTATTTTGGTTTTAAAGAATTACAGCTCATTTCATTTTTCCATGATCAGGACGTGCAACGTTTGAATTACTGAAGAATTCTTAAATTGTGAAATATACAGGGTGTTTCTGAAATATGTACCCCCCTTTTGAAATTTATTAATTTTTTTTACGTAATCAAGTGTAGTGACAAAACTTTGTATAAAACACTGATTCTGACCACCTCTCCAATTCATTGGAAATGTTGAAAATCAACAGTGGTTGTCCCGTCAATGCCCAAAAGTTGGGAAAATACTCCCGTAAGCCGTAATGTTAAAAAAAAATTTGAGAAAAAATAATCCGAAATTTTTGAAAAAATGTCACTAGAAATAATCCTACGGATTTCAGGGGCATGGCAATCCTCCTTTTAGATATCGAAGTCAATTTTAGAAAAAACCAAACCCAAATCCATTGAACCGTTTGGAAGATATTTAATTTCAAAAGGGGGGTTCATATTTCAGAAACACCCTGTACATTGGAAATTGAGTCATCTCAAAATCTGATCAGTTTGTTTTATGACTTTGGTTAATAGTAGAATTTAGCATTCAAACCGATACGATTGTCTACTTACGACGGGAACAGAACATTTTTAAAAGTCCTTACCACTACGACATACATTTTGGGCTTAATTAGAAATCTGATTTCAAATTATATCCATTAATTCTTGCTGTATATGTATTCAACAATGCTATGCATAGACAGGCAAATAGTATACAAATGTATAGAAAGAGTATAGATAAAAAATGTTCATTCTATTGTCATTGAGAATACGGGCGTTTCTGTAATACTTGCCTCGTTAAAAGATTTCGGCTCGTTAAGGCATCACCAGACGACGGATGACTTTTAGTAACAATGAGACTCGGTTGGTGCATGAAATTCCGAAAACATATGTCCAAAACATTTTATTTTGGACGTGGATAAAAAAATTCTACTGAAAAGACTTGATATTTAGTGTAAAGATAACTAACCAATTAGCCGTAATAAAAATTCAGAAATAACATTTGGCAACTTGAATTATCCAACTATTTATGTTTACTCGTATTTAGTCCAAAACGTTCAAAGTTTTACTGAAGCGGAGCCAGAAACTGCAGCTAGAAGTAGAACGCAACTATTAATGACACTCAGGCTCGGACTGGCCCTTGTGGCAATGTGGCGTTTGCCACACGCGCCACTGGTATTCGGCGCCACTTTTATCAGGCATTTTTTAATCAGCATAATAAAAAATTATGTAAAAAAAAGCTGAGCGTTGTAAATTATATTCGAAGTTCTTTTACGAAACATAGAATTGAAAACACAGGTAAATTACACCAATGCATCAAGTATAAGAAAGTAGCTCTAATAAACTTCATTGCATTTTTCCTCGCCACGATCAGAATTAATAAAAATCTCATCATTCATTCAATTTAAGTAACAAAAATGGGAAATCACAAACGATCTAAACACAAACGATATCTATTGGAAGCTTTCATTCTGATGAACTTGGAAAAGGAATTTACCCAGCGCCACCAGCCGAATATTGATGAAGTTAATATATTTACGAACTTTTTGTGCGGGCTGCCTGTCCGCATGTGGCTCCTATTTGTTCACTGAGGTTTCATTTTTAACAAAGTTTGGATCGCTGATGATAATTTAGTAATATTCATCAAAGACACAGGTAGAGAGTACTGTCTTATATGAGTGCTTGATTGGAGTGACTAACAACGATCTAAACCAGAGTAGGTTCGAAGGATACTGCATACACCTTATAGAAAAATGTACGCCGCTGGAAATCTTTGAATTTTTTTATATGTTGCAGTCCGTGTTATTCTGGACAACTTTTGTCAACGTCTAACCCCCAAAGATTCAACCGTTTGGTCGCTAGAAACACATTGTTTGGCATGTGCGATGGGGTACATTGAAAGTTAAACTGAAAGTCACTATCCCTTGCACATGCCGAAAAGTGTATTTCTATCGGAGGAACGGTTACTTTTGGTGGTAGGACCTTCACAAAGTTTTCCAAAATCACAAGGGGTACAACATAATACAAAAATTCAAAGTTCTCCAACGGCGCACATTTTCCATAAGGTGTATAAAGTATCCTTTCCAGTCTTTACAGCAATAGTATTTCGCGCCAAACTGATGTTGCCACATGCGCCATTTTGAGCCAGTCCGGCCCTGATGACAATTAAGAGAATTTCTGAAAGGCGACTTGTCTGGGATGGGAAAATTTAAAAGCGTTTTTTAATTAATACTTTTCCAGATTTGAGGTTACTTTCACACTCGAGAGAGCGTTCGCGTATTATCCCAAAGAATATGCTAGCTTGCCAATGCGTTTGGGATAAACATTAAATAATGAAAATTGGTATGTCAGTAGTTTCGTTGTCGTTGATACCGACTTCAATCTCACTCCGCTCCGTTCATCTGAACTTCGTGATGATTCATTTGAACGGAGAAATCTACGGAGAAATAGAACAACATTCTGAAGTTTAAGTCAAAAATTTCGAATCTATTTGATTTACAAGTTATTGGAATTCCACAATCCCGCGTTTTTGAAAACGGATTCCAATTTGAAGTATTCATGTGGCGAAGGGGTCAACACATGGCCACTCGTTGATGAAATGTTTTGTCTGATTTTTGCTGAGTTTGATGGGTCGAACACTTATTTATTTTTTTTAAGAGGAAATCAGATTTTCTGCTCATAGCTACAAGTGCAAGGGGAGAATCGACCGCTAGAAGAGATAATTAAAACATGGTTTAATTTAATAATTTATGTATAGTTACTTCTGGTAATACTAGGTTCGTGGAGGATACCATTTTATGGAACTGAAAGAATGCAGTGGTTTATGGAGCGTGTCGAAGTCTTATCTTCTACAAGGAATACAGTCATTAGGCAACATGAAAATATCCTAATAATATGCCTTATGAGTCAATGAAATCATCAAAAGGAATTTTATTTTAAGAAAAATGTTTTACTTACGAATTTAGAACCCACTCAACTCATTTATTCATTTAATTTAAAGTGGTCATAAATTGTGGGTAGTTCCAAGAAATACAAAATTCAAGTTAGAACTGACAATCTTAGAGAGTTGCATTAGTTCATACTCGTTCAGAATACGTCAATACATTCTAAATTATGAAATATTTTTAGTAATAAAATAAAATCTGGTAAAGGTAGGGCTATCTGAACAAAAGTACTGGAACGTTTAGCTTTTCAGACCCCCTTTACCCTTCAAAATTTCTATAAGTTTGTGTAGAATTTGAAGTTACCTGCGCTGCCAATGTGTCAAATAAGAAGTTATATATAATTCAAGTAGAATGAGCTCCAAGCTTACATTACTCGAATGAACGTGCTGGTCCGCCTTATGAGAATCACACGGTTAAGCCACCAATAATGAAAATATAAAGTCTAAATGTAGTAAATCACTTTGCAAAATAGACCGATTCCATTTAAAGGAAATATTTCTTTATTTTATCTTGTAAAATTAACTACTTTTATTTTGGAAAATATATTAACTCACCTTGTTTTTTATTTCACTGACTTCTCGGGTTTTCCGTTTTGAATTATATAACCCGGATTCAAAATCTACTTCTGTACTCTTACCATATAATGAAATTTACCGAAATCATTGACCGCCGTTGCGACGAAGCAATAATATTTTGGATTCCTGTGCAGCACGTTAGTGTATTGTTTTTATTGAGATTAGTGATGTACCGAACTTTCGGTTGACCGAAATTTTCGGCCGAAACCGATACCGAAACCAAAATTTCGGTATCGGCCATCGGCCGAAATTTTCGGCCGAAATTTCGGCCGAAATTTTTTAACTGGTCAAGTGGGGTATCTATGAAACGTTAATTGAGAGGAGAATACAAAGCAATGGGCCGTTACAAGAAGTACTTAAAGCTCTGACATCAAGTGCTAATAATGCAATGCCTGTACATTAGACTACTAATAATATGACTAGGAAATATGTCATCCCATATCAGTTGTTGTGCAACCGAAAATCGAGCGATGCGAAGCTCTACCAGCCCTGTCTTTTGAAAAAGTGATTCCACAAATTGCCTTCTGTTTTTGCAGACGCCGTTTTTGACAACTGAATTACCTGTTCGAATCGGAATTGCATAAAAACGAAAGATAATATTTCAATAATACACATACATAAAATTAACAAATATAAGACAAATTCGGTGAAAATCCTCAATTTTCACCTTTTGTATTTTCAGCCTTACACGGCATAACTCCGGACATTTGTATTTCGAACTTTACCCGAACATCATTAAAAAATACTATTTCATTATTTTTAATTTGCAGTAAATAACTAATATTCCAGATTTCCGATCATTTCATCCAAGAGGATTTCACGTATACTTAACTGCGGTATCGAGAGGAACCGTTACTTGTTATTCTAGTAAACAAACAAAAAATTTCACTCTGCGGAGAGAACACCACGAATTCTCACTAGACTCTGAATTTTCCCCCCAATGTTAAATTCCCATTTGATTTTATCATGCCTCCCATGTAATCCAAATTTGAAATTCTTCATTACTCGGACCACCTTAACTATTTTCGAAAATACTTACGGATGAGTAACGGCTCCTCTTGATACACCAATCAACTACACGTGAAATCTTTTCGATTTCATCCTTCCAAAAGAAAAATCAACGTCAACGTCTACGTCAACGTTAAATTTCAATTTTTATAAATTTTTGTGATAGCCACCGCCACCGCCACCGCCACCGCCACCGCTACCGCCACCGCCACCGCCACCGCCACGGAGATATGTTATTTTATTGGAAACATTTATTCCCGTTACAGTATAAAAGCAAGAAACTTTTAAGTTTTATCATTGTATCAAAGCAAGTGTTAGAATGTATACATGTCCGCATTGCAATAAAACTTTTACGAGAAAGGATAGCCAGACTCGTCATCTAAAGTCTATTCACAATGGTCAGAATGAGCTCGTGCCCTCCTTTTTTTTACAGCAAAATAACCATGCTCCCACATATTCCCAGCGTGAGACTACAAGACAGGGATCAGATACGTTTTCAACCGTGAGGTCCCAGGAGTCCTTCCTACCATG